>QLOM01003289.1:0-23455 GCA_003313785.1 Termitomyces sp. MG148 | reverse complement strand
AGTAGTTGCTATCCACAAATTGATGGCAGCCCACTCAGTTTTGGCGCCAGCACGCTTACTTCCGGTGGCAGTGTCGAAGGAAATCACCGATCACTGATGTGGTCTGATCAAAGCCTTCTTCACGAAAACCGACTTGTATACTCACAATCCACTCTTCCCTCACCACCACCGCGAACACAACCATGACCACGAACAAAGGACCTGCCAAAACGAGTCCTGAGGAGAGTAAACCAAGGAAGCGGGATGGGAAGCTGGGATGAGGGAAGAGCTGAGGCCGGAGAAATGCCAAGCACTCCAACCACGGCAAGTGGTTTAGCCATGGCGGGAGCCCGGGAACGCGAAGGCGATACCGGAATATCACGCAGGTAACGGATGGTCCGTGCACGACGGGAAGGGTATAAAAAGAAAGGAATCTCGAGGGGAGAAGCAAGCAATTACTGCCACGGCTCAGTGTCCCCAGGGAGCGCAACGACTTAGGCCTACAAGCAAAGTATTAGCTTTGGGTTTTATTTTATACAATTTTATTATTGAGCCCAACCAAGTTTTCATTTGAATTAAGTTAAATTCAGAGAACTTCAAAAATCAAATAAAATTTACTACTTTTAAAAATCATTGAAAGTGCGCGCGCGTGTAACTAAGCCCTACAAACTTAGTGAATTGTCCTGAGTGAACTAAGTCAGACTAATCTGACCAAGCCAGCTCAATAGTATAATTTCGCATCATCATATGTAAAAACGTTGCTAAAGTGCTTTGACAGTGTAAATGAAAAATATAACCTAAAAAAGTATTAATGCATCAAGGCTGTGTGCTAAGCAGTAGGATCAATAGCTAAGCATGAAAATGATGAATTTTGGCTATCTGTCACTTGTTAATTCCTTTAGCTATCAGCTAGTACTCCATTCTTCTATTATCACAAGTCTCTATGCTGAATTTAGCACCAAACTGCTCCAAAACATGCCAAGGAACGTTGCTAAGCGCTAAGGAACGTTGGTAGGTGCTAAGGAACGTAGAGAGAGTTGGTGGTTGCTAAGGAACATTGCTAAGCGCTAAGAAACGTCAAGGGAGAGTCAATGGGCACTAAGGAGTCAAGAGAGTTGGTAGGCACTAAGAAGTCAAGAGAGTCGGTAGGCACTAAGAAGTTGAGAGAGTCAGTAGTCGCTAAGAAGTCGCTAAGCGCTAGAGAGAGTCGCTAAAATGTAGCTTTCTGTGCTGAGTCTGAGTGGAGCAATGCTTGCCAACTTGACAGACGCCATCGCTTAGCAACTTTCATGTTCCATTGTACTTGTCATTATTTTTCTTGATTGATTAATTAGCAACTTTTTAGTTCAATTAACACAGCAACTTAGTGCCTATAAATACTGTACATATTTTGTCTTAACAAGCATTGAATCATACTCCCCATAGTTCAGATCACATTTTAGCACATTCTAAGTCCTCAGAGTAGCTAAGTGATACAGTCTTGCCGACTCTCTTACCGGCTTTTGCCTACCGACTTTTGTACTTATGGTGCCATATGGGTACACTATTGCTAAATGTCAAAACCTTGCTAAGGTCCTTGCCAACCTCTAGCACTCTAGCGCCTTGCAGACTTACAGCTTAGATTGCTAAGCAACTCATTTATTTCTCTAAGTCCAAACCCCACTAAAAAGACTAGGCTTCTGGAACCCTGCCCAGGACTCTCTCAACACTAGCAACCGCCCAACGCTACTCATTCATGAGGCGCTAAGTTTACTATCTACTAGGACAGTGCTTAGCGACTTTTGGGCATCATCAACATCCAGGCCTCATGGCCATTTACGTCCATGTAAGTCACAAGGCATTCCTTGTCTGACCAATTCATGCTTGGTTGCTGCAGTTTTCTTTCTGCTTTACAAAGAGCTACTCTCTTCATTCATACTACGGCATCCAGCTGCAGTGCACAATCTGCAGGCCAATCCATCATAGCCACCAAGCACTCTGAGTCACTGTTGCAACTGTAGTAGTCATTGTTGTATATGTCAACAGTGACATACTCCTTGCCTTCCACTACCACCTCTTCAGGTTCCTCACCTGGCACATCAGTGCCACTGTCTCCCTTGTTGGAATCAGGCTCACTACTCAATTTAGCAGATATGTCTTTGTTGCTTCCATTAAGTGCAGCGGTATGCGCTGCATGCAAGTGTGCTTGTAGTGCAAAGCTTTTCCATGGTATGGAAGGCTTGGTGGAGCAGGCATTGGCATAATGCCCAGGTTTGTCAGGGGACTCCTCATTTCTCCCTTCTTCCACTCCTTATTCTTTCATTCTTCCTCTATTTATTTCCCTATTGCTGCTGTCACTCTTTTACTTTACTGCTTCTATTCCTTCAACACTATCTATTGGTACTATTCTCAGCCCTTGAGGTGCTCTGGTTCTTTAGTTATCATTCGAACAAGTGTAGCCACCGCTTCCAGAGGCTTAGTAAGCGTCCAGAGGCTTAGTCATCTCGAGGCTAGCCTCCAAATTACTAAGCAAGTCACATGAGACATGTGCATGACCTCTGGCAATGGCAATTTCCGAGTTTTTGATTATTTTCGGAGATTTTCCTTTTTTAGATTATAAATTTTATTGTGGCTTTTGTCATACTATACAGTTACTTCCCACGCTTCTGGAGCCTTGGAAGCGTCACTCCTGGCATAGGGAATCCCTGGACTTGTTCTCTTTGGATTTCCCTCTGCCAGGTGAGTAGTTATTGTTGTATTACCTATATATATTTTAATATACTTTGGATTTCCCTCTGCCAGCTGTGTGACTGAGCCATAGCCTCCAGAGGTCGCCCTTACAAGGTTGGCCACAGCTATAGCACATCCCCAGTGGGGCTGTGGCTGGGCCTTGTCCACCAATCTTTTTGTCTCCAGCGCCTTTGAGCAGACAATCATCCTCAAGTACTTGATCCAGACAAGGATGACTGCACCCTCGCTCTCCTGCTTGCAGACAGTGCACCACAAACCGTGAATGCCAATCCTTGTCCAAGTTAGACTTCTTGGCCAAGAATGTGCCAATAGGCTGCACGCACGGTAGAGCGCTTTCTGGTGTAGGGCAGAAATATGCTCCTTGGTAGCTACTATGTTGCTTGTAGTAGTTTGCAGTCTTGAGGGACTGCTCATACCAAATGGCATACACCACAAACTCCTCCATGTCATTTACCTCAGGGGATAGTACGTCTTCCCTAATCAAGTAGTGGCGCATATCCACAGGTATTCCATCAAGGAAGGTCTTGAGCATGGTGTACCCATCTAGGTATACAGCCATATTTTGAGCATGGTCATTAAGGGTGTCATAAAACCCTTGTACACCAAGCTTCTTGGTATATTGCACTGCTTGGAAGTCCTGTCAAGCATCCTGCAACATTGAGGGGTGTACAAACTAATTGTAGAGCCCGGTTAGCACCTCCTGTAAGGGGATGCTCTATCGTGGAAAGCCAGGCAGATGCATCAACCACTCAAGCCTACTACTAAGTGGGGCAAGTGTCAAACAAGCACAGTGACAAGCAACTGGCAGGCAAGAAGCCAGGCCACCAACAAGGGGTAGAGTAGGAGGGCGAGAGCAGAAGGCAAGGTTGTCACTGAGGAGCTCACAATAATGCTAATGTGTAGACCCAGAAGCAATGCTATTGCTAGGACTGGGGATGTTCCATCCACCAGTCCTACTTATATACTACATTGGATACACTATGACTATGGTGTATTGACTAATAGAGCTGGTATGTACTAAGCACTAATGAGTAAGCCACAGTCAGCATGAGTAAGCCAGCCAATGGCATAAAGGCCTGCTAGCAAGTAAAGTGGGTCCAAAGACTAGCTGACTTGCCAGGTGTCAATGCCAAGACAGGAATGGAGCAGGATAGGGCCAAAGCGGTCTGGATGGTGGCTAGATGTGGGTGCCAACATCAACACGGACTAAGCAAGGCTAGGGTGGACGGTCCAAAGACCTGTCCCCTGACACCTCCTTGAATGTCCAGTCATACTGAGCTTGGTTTACATGCAATACTGCATGTCTGAACTAGCTTTTGGCTTCACCAGCCAAGAACTCTGGTAGAACAAAGATTTGTTCATGGTTCATATGCCTCTGCCATAGAGGCACATTGCTAAGTAGTAACACACATCCATTCCCCAGTCCTCCAGTTTGCTGAACTTGGACGCTAATAAGCCTCTGGCTGAGCTCAGCACACCATTGCTATTTTTAGTGACTTATATTTTGCAGCTAGCAGGGATTGAACTCAGGCTACAGAATGCAATGCACAGAATCATGGGACTTAGCAACCATCTGACTTGGTGGTCAGATGACAATTTACTGGTCACATGGCAATTCCAAGACTTGGCAACCATGGGACTTTAGCCCGGCCCCCTTTCAGATCCCCAATCAGTGATAACTGACACCAGGGCCTTTAGCAACACCTATCAAAACCCAGTGCTTCTCAAAGATCCAACGTCAGATCACTTTAGCAATGCTTAGCAACAGGCCCCTTGATGGTTTCAGATATTAGCGACACTTACAGCTTATCCGACGCTTAGCAACTTACACAAAACAGGCCTCCTTGATAGTTTCAGGCCTTAGCAACGGTCCCCGTGCATTTGGCCTCTTTCACTGCTAGGATGCTGAGTTAACACTTGCCAACTTGACAGACGCCGTTGCTTAGCGACTTTCACATTCCATCATACTTGTCTTCATTTTTCTTGATTGATTAATTAACAACTTTTAGTTTAATTACCACGGCGACTTAGTGCCTATAAATACTGTACATATTTTGTCTTAGCATCATCAAATCATATGCCCCACAGTTCAGATTTCATTTCAGCGCATTCTAAGTCCTCAGAGTTGCTAAGTGAATCAGTCTTGCCGACTTTATCTTGCCAGCAGCGACTACCAACTTTTGTATTATGGTGCCATATGGGCACATTATTGCCAACGTTTACGTCGCTAGGAGCTCTTACCAACTTCTAGCAAACCAGCGCCTTGCAAGCTTTTGGCTTAGATTGCTAAGCAACCAGTTTATTCCTCTAAGTTCAAATTCCACTAAAAAAACTAGGCTTCTGGAACCCTGCCCAGGACTCTCTCAACACTAGCAACCGCCCAACACTACTCATTTGTGAGGCGCTAAGTTTACCGTCTACCAAGACAGTGCATAGCAACTTTTGAGCATTATCAACACTCCAGAATATACCCAAATATGGTGACTATCCACTTTTTGTAGCTTTATGCCATTAGGTAGGTGTAGGTTCACTCCAAGAGCATCATTGACAACTTGATGAAGATAGTCATGCATTGCAAAGCAATGCATTTGTATAGCCTCTCGCTGCCATGGTGCACATGCTGTGAGATCTGCAACATGAGAGAGAGATTTCCCTCTAGATACCATGGCCAATTGCTGAGCTTTCCAACCTGGCGGGGTGTTGTTTCTACTGCCTTGGGTTGTTAGATCAGGGCAGTTGCCATGACATTGCTCATAGTGCCTCCTAGCACTAGTCTGATTGGGGACATCTCCATGAGTCTGATTGCTGTGCATAGCCAGATCTGGAGAAGTATAATTCCCCTGAAAGTTGGTCGTAAATTGTTGACGCTGATAAGACTCTGGCAGAGCTCAGCGCACCAGCACTATTTTTAGTGACTTATGTTTTGCAGCTAGCAAGGATCAAACTCAGGCTACAGGACGCAACGTGCAGGATCACGGGACTTAGCAACCACATGACTTGGCAATCACCTGCTACTCACCTAACTCCAGTCCGGCCCCCTTCAAGTCTCCAATCAGTGATAACCGACACCAGAGCCTTTAGCGACGCCTATCAAAATTCAGTGCTTCTCAAAGATCCGACAACATATCACTTTAGCAATGCTTAGCAACTTATGCAAGACAGGTCCACGTGATGGTTTCAGATATTAGCAACGCTTACAGTTGATCCAATGCTTAGCGACCATGCGAGACAGGCCCCCTTGATAGTTTCAGGCCTTAGCGACAGTCCCCATGCATTTGGCCTCTTTCACTGCTAGGATGTTAAGTTAAAGCTTGCCGACTTGACAGACGCCGTCGCTTAGCAACTTTCATGTTCCATTGTACTTGTCTCCATTTTTTTGTGATTGATTAATTAGTGACTTTTTAGTTTAATTACCATGGCAGCTTAGCGCCTATAAATACTGTACATATCTTGTCTTAGCCATCATCGAATTGTACACCCCACAGTTCAGATCACATTTCAGTGCATTCTAAGTCCTCAGAGTTGCTAAGTGAATCAGTCTTGCTGACTTCACCTTGTCAGCTTTAACTACCGACTGTCGTATTACAGTGCTATACAGACACATTATTGCCAATGTTTACGTCGCTAGAGTCCTTGCTAACTTCTAGCACTCTAGCACCTTGCAGGCTTTTGGCTTAGATCGCTAAGCAACCGGTTTATTTCTCTAAGTTCAACTCACACTAAAAAGACTAGGCTTTTGGAACCCTGCCTGGGACTCTCTCAAAACACTAGCGACCGCCCAATGCTACTCATTTGTGAGGCGCTAAGTTTACCATCTACCAGGACAGTGCTTAGCGACTTTCGGGCATCATCAGCATTTTCCTTACAGGTTGTTCAGCCTCCTACACTGTCCACCCTCTTAGCCCACAGTATCCAACTCTATTCCCTACCATGTTTTTTGACTCTTGGTCTCCCTCTACTCCTATGACTTGCACCTCTACAGCGGCACCTCCTGCTCGTCCTTCTGCTCTAGCCTCCAGTACACCTCCTGTCCCTAGGACAAGCCTTGCCAAGATGCCTCACTGGACTGCCAACTGGTTCTCTATGATGCAGCAGATGCAGCTGACACTTGCTGTCCTCAAATGCAGACTAGCCACTCTAGAGAGTGGACATGTGGTTGCCGCTGCTCAAACCACTGACAAGCATAGCAACACTCTGGTTGCCCATTGTTCTGCTTCTCCTGGCTACCCTAAGCCCTCCAAGTCTTCCAAACCTCCTACTATGCCCCCCTCTTGTAATCTCTGATGGGTCCCACGCTCTACTTCTAATACTCCCCTGGCCATCCCTCTCACTCGAGATCTTCCTCCTACCAACGGTAAAGTCCCTCGTTACAAATGTGCTCTGGAGCTCCCCAACTCTCTAGTTGCGCACATTGTTAGACATCAGGGGTGTGGCCTTAAACAAGCCCATGACCTGTTCGGCTCTTGGTTGGCCACCTTCACAGTTGATCCAGCTGGTGGTGAAGGCCGACGTTTTATCACTATCCAGGGCTACTGATCAGCAGATTGATGAAGCCTTTGTTGTCTTTGGAAAGTGCATTGCTAAGAAGCATGTGCACACATTGTGGAAGCAGCAATCTGGCAACGCTGCACCGGCAGTTGCTGCACCGGCCCCTTCTAGGGAACCTGCCTTGTCCATCCCAAAACTCTCTACTCAGTCTGCACTGCCTCCTCCTCCTATGGCCTCTATGCATGACTCTACCATGGACTTCCAAGAACCTGCTGATTGGGATGATCCGTCTCCTATACCAGTCTCAGTAGCACCTTCACTGCTTGCTGGCTTGCCTATGGCCCTCTCTACTCCAACCCCAGCTCTGTCGTCCCCCATGGTCATCAACTACGCCTTTGGGCATTATGCTCAGGGCACTTCTGAGGCACCTCCACGCAGCACTAACACTGCTCAACACTCTTGCCCGACCCAGAGAAGGTAAACACTGTTCGTCAAGGCGACAAACCTAGAGGAGGGGCTGATGTCAGGGGACCAGTCTCTGGACCGCGTCCAACCCTATTCCGAGCTTAGTCCAACAATATGCCTATTTCTAGCAGATCCGACCAGCCGCTTGGTCCACTCTTTCCCCTTCCGTCTTGTAGTAGTCAGCCTTGATGAGTCATATGCCCAGACCTTACTCAGCATCAATTATTGTTAGTCATACCCTTTT
Source organism: Termitomyces sp. MG148 (assembly GCA_003313785.1). NCBI lineage: Eukaryota > Fungi > Basidiomycota > Agaricomycetes > Agaricales > Lyophyllaceae > Termitomyces > Termitomyces sp. MG148. The sequence continues at coordinate 15,549 of QLOM01003289.1, read as the reverse complement.
ACATACCAGGGCCCGATTAGTAAACAGTATTAGTAATAGCACAGCCACCAATGTAGTATATATAAGCAGCCTGTGGGATAAAATATCCCCAGGCTGAACAATAGCAGTGTTCTTCTGGCCTATCCACTGAACCGGCCGTAAGCTTATCTGGCATCGTCCGACCCTCTGTTAGCCTTGCTTGCCTCTTGCCTGACTCTTGCCCGCCTCTGTGCTCGCTTGACTCTTGCCTGCCCCTTGCATCGCCAACTCTGTGGAAGGAGTTCCGCAGACGTCAAGTGTTCCTCTTACAGCAGGCCCATTGATGAACAAAAGCATGCATAGCACTGGTTGCAAAAAGCAGCCGTTCAATAATATTGGCAGGCAAGAAGTTGTACTAAGGAATTCAATGACAACCATGAAGGTAAACAAAAACACAGAATGGCTCACAGTGTGAAGGCTCCAGTCCAGCACACATCTGACATCATAAAGTCCAGCCACAATTGCATGTGTCAGGAGTAGAGTGAAAAGGTACTAAATCATGGCTACTGCATCATACTTCTGTTGTTCTCCAAGGGTATCAATGTTGGCTAGGAATATGGAAATATCATGTTGACAGACAAGAGCCATGAGACTACCATCATCAAATCTATCCATGTTTGTCTTGACATTGGTCCCATTACTAGCAATGTGTGATGATTCACACTTGTCTACTAAGTGCTACAATATGCAACAATGCATACCGCTCAAGCTATGCCTGGGTGTTATACTTTGCCACCTCTGGGTGCAAGTCCCAGAACACATGCATACAGATCATAATCCTGGTAGCTGTTGTCATCCACCTCCATGGCTTTGAAGCCGTACCCCACCCCTGCCTAAGGGTAATACTGACTCTGGGAAGGTTCCTGCCTCCTCATTTCTTTCAATCCCTGAGGCACTTGCCTCACCTGACATCTCTGTGGGCCTGTTTCAGGCCCCGCATACCGGGTTGCATACTGGGGGGCCCCCAGCGGAGCCCCACTTCATTGCAGGGGTTGCTGCCTAAGCCTGGAGCGACCTTCCATGGGTCCCTCCTGATCTGAGCCAGTACGGCTCTGCAGAACAAGCTGGCCAAATGAAGCCATGATATACCAAACGCCACACTCAGATGGTGGCTGTGGAAAGAAAAAAATCACAGCATGATATGTTCATAGTCACAGACACTCCCACAATCACACGTACTACACGTGCCTCACAATCACCACATCACGTTTCTACGGTCACTCCAATCCATTCCCACGATCACACATACCTCATGTGCTTTCTCCTCCAGGATCACTCCATGATGTACTCATGGTCACGGTGACTTCCCATGATCACATGCCCTTCATGTGTCCCAGGCCCCCATTTCAACTAAGTCCAATCTGCACTCCTGCTGCATATTCCGCCCGCCCCTGAGTGGCCTCTCTCATGCGCCAATTGTGCGCCTCGCCAGCTGCCTGGATTGACAGACCCCCTGCAGTTCCAAGTATCTATCCAACGCTGCCAATTTAACACAGTGAGCCAACGGCTCCCACGTCATGTCTCCCAGACTCCACCGCTCCTGGAGCTCCAGGCTCTTGTTGCTGGCCCACCTGTGGCCTACAATCTTGTCCACAAACCACTCTTGGCCCTCTGAGGCTCCAAAGTCATATGGCTCCGGCATAGCCCTGTTTGGAAACAGTGTATCATTGCTTGCCTAGAATGGTTGCAGCAGCAACACATGGAACTTAGGGACAATCCTTCTAGCCTATAGAGCCACAGGCAACTCTAGGACGTAATTCGACGTTTGTGCCTCAGCTTTCAGAACCCAATAGGGTCCCACTTACTTAGGGCACAGTTTACCCACCTGTTCCTTTGGCAAATTCAGATTCTGCGTGGACAGAAATACCAGACTCCCCTCACCAATATCTGGCTCCTCTCCCTGGCAATCATCTGCTTTGCGCATCTAGAATACTCACGCTGCTATTATTTCATTGTGCGCCTCAGCCATATTGACCAGCACCTGCCTTGCAAACGCCCTCACCCCTTTGTGAGCCTGTCCATCACTGCGGATCTCATGCAAGAACAAGGGCATGTATCCACTGTTCAGTTCAAATGGAGCATACTCCGTAGTCTCCAATATACTCATGCTTATAGCAAATTTGGTCAAGGGCAGTTTGTCCACCCAGTCCTTCTGGTCTGGCCTCACCACCGTGCGCAATATTTGTGCAACACCGCAATTAGCACGCTCAGTCTGCCTGTCCATCTGTGAGTGGAACAACGTTGACATGAGCAACTTAGCTCCCATGAGTCAATGAAGTTCCCTCTATCACTGGAACGTGAATTTAGTGTCCCGGTCGCTCATAATCAAGCTAGGCAGGCCGTGCAACCGCACAATGTCCTTTAGATATAGCCATGACAGCTCCTTAGCTGTGACCGTTGTCGTAACCGGGATCAGATGGACCATACTGGTTATACAACAAATCACTACTCACAGATAGTCATAGCCCCAAGCCTCCGAAAAAGGTCCTACAAAATCCATCCCAATTGAGTCCCAAGGCTTGGTAGGGACCGGCAAGGAATGCAACTTCTCTGAGGCTTCTTGTTTGAGGTCTTCAAATGCTGGCACTGCATGCACGTTGAGCAAAATTTGCTTGTATCTGTAGCCATTTTTGGCTACCAGAACCACTGTTGAATGTACCCCAGCGTATGCTGGTCCCCAAAGTGCCCCACTACCTGATGGCTTTGTTCCAGAATTGTCGTAATTAATGACCGTGTCTCTGGAATGCACAGCACCCTACCTCCCCGCAGATTGGTAGTAAACAGGAGCTCACCCTCAATGACAAACTGCGGGTGATCACCCAGATGGTGAAAGACCTCTGCCACCACTCAATCTGTTGTGTAGTTCTGTGCCACCTGCTGCAAGAACTCCGCATCTATCCTGCTCTCAGGCTGGGGCAGCACCTCTTTGTCTGTCCAGACAATATCACTAATGGTCACTCACTCATCCTCCCCTCCATTGGCCGCTTCAGCTAGTTGCTGAGCTTGCAGCTGTTTCTCCTCCGTCTGCTCCTGGAGCCGCATGCTTCACCTTAGCTCCTGGGCCCTCATAGCCCAAATATCCACCACATGTTCCTTCACCTCTCAGAACCGGTGGACTGGCAAGTCCTCATCCTCTGGGTCAATGCAATAATCCACACTCATGTATTCCTCTGCAGGGTGCATCTCCCCCTGCTCATTGCTCTCGAAGTATCGAGATAGGCAGTCAGCCACCTTATTCAATTCACCTTTCACATAGGTGATGTCAAATTGATACCTTGACAAATAGTCAATCCACCACTGCTGCCCAGGCGTAAGATGCGCCTGTGTTTTAAAAAATTCCAGGGCCTTATGATCCATAATAATATGGAAATTGTAGCCCATCAGCTTATCCTCCCACTTTAGGAGAGCCTCCAGAATGGCAAGTGTTTCCAACTCGTGCACCACATAATTCTGCTGGGCTGCTGTAAACTTCTTGGACATGAACCCTGCCAGTTGGCAGCTCTGCCATGTGGGCCCTTGCCCAAACATTGCTCCGACACCAGTTTTTGATGCATCACAAATAAGCCAAATAGGCTCTGGTATACACGGGTCTATTGGCTGTATCACCGGCATCTTTGCGCATATCTGCTTGACCATCTCAAAGCAGCGCTGATGCAACGGCCACCAGTGAAATGGAGCGCTGTTTTGGGTCATGGCCAGCAAAGGCCCCATATATGCAGACACATCCAGCAAGAAGTTACTGATGTAGTTCACTAGCCCCACAAACCGCTGGATATCAGTGTAGTTGCGTGGCACGCACCACTCTCAAATGCAGTCAATTTTTGTCATCTTGGGGTGGATACCCTGATCATTGATGACATGACCCAGACAGTCCACTTTCTTTGCGTATAATTCACACTTTTTCCATTTCAGGTAGAGCTCCTGCTCCTGCAATTGCTCAAACACTACTCTTAAGTGTTCTTCATGTTCCTCAATGCTATCTGAGAAAATGAATATATTGTTGAGGTAGACGTGCATAAACTTTCCAATAACATCCCAAAAGATGGACGTCATCAGATGCTGGAAGGTTGCTGGCGCATTGCAGTCCTCGATCTGCATAATGTTGCTCACAAATGTCCCCATAAGGGATGAGAACAGCATCTTATGCACATCCGTTGTGCAAATTTGCACTTTCTTGTATGCATCCATCAAGTCAATCTTCGATCAATATCTTGCCTTTGCAACATCCTCTCGTATCACCTCCTGATCAGGCAGGAGTGTCACATCCTTGATCGTGTTATCATTGTGCTGACGCGCATCCAGCACAGTGCGCAATGTCCCATCCTTGGGAATGCAAAGCAATGGCACAGCTTGCACTGCTGGACAAGCCTCCCACCACTGCGCATTGATATACCTATTAGTCTTCTTCCGCAGTTGGTCTTGCAGTGCTTATGGGCAGCAGGGCAGGTGGTATTTATACTGCCTCCCCTCATCAATGAGATTAATCTCGTGGTTCACCTTCCACCACAGAGGTAACCCTTCTTTTGTCCCATTGACAATGTCTGCAAACCCCTCCTTCCATTGCTCTTGCAGCCATGGTATATCCACCTCACTGAGGCCGGTTGGCCTCTTCTCTCCCTCTACTTGTCTGCTCGGTCACCGTGGCACTAGCAGTGCTTTTTCATATTTCTCCTATAACGTGCAGATGCACTCTTCCAAGTCATCCTTCACCCCCAGACACGTTGGAGCATACTGGCTTCACTACGCTGATATTGACTTTCTGTCGAAGGCAACGTTGTATGGCTCCAATATCTTGTCATTAGTAGCCCGTCAAAACATTGCACCAGGCCACTATGAGTATACCACTCATAAGTCCTCATGGACGCAACCACTTCATTCCATTCCCGTGGCATTCATGGGTCATACGCCCACTGGAAATCTGGCAGTGCAGTGGGATTATCCTATAATTGTCGCCACCCTCCAGTCTCCCCTGCAGTAGCCCACTGTTCATCCTCTTCATCCTCATCTCTCACGAATGGAGGAACCCCTGTCTCCTCAGCCTGTTCTACCGGGTTATTCAGACCCTCGAACTCCATCAACACCGCTGCCGCATCTTCAGGCAGGCTCTTCCAAGGTTCTACTACCTCTTTCTCATCTTCCACCATCGCCTGCTTGCGACCTTGCAGTCAATTCGCACTGCGGTGTCTTTTGGTAGCCCTGTGATGGCATAGCTGTCCATCCATGTCCTCCAAGGCCACCTTCTCAGCTGGCAAAGCCACCCCATTCACAATGACCATCTCATTGATGAAGTCCAGCACCACATTGTTCCACCTGAGAAATGGTGTTCCAATTATCAGATCATACTGATCAAAGTTGGCAACGTCAACATATTCCACTGTCTCCAAGCCCAAGGTAGCTACCTTGACCTTCGCTCCATACTGGATGATGGACCTACTCTCTCCACCGTGCCCAACTGCAAAGTCAGCAGAGATTGTAATTTGTGGACACAAATATTGTGAACATGCACAAACTGCGGCGTCATTCCTGTGGTTGTACTCCCCGAGTCCCACAACGTCCAGGCCAGGTGGCCCTCAACGTTTACATACATCACCAAGTACTGTTTCTCTTCCTGCCACAGTTTTGGCCTGTCTAACTTGCCTGGTGCCTTGTGCAGATGCACTTTGCACATCTTTACTTGGCAATTGCCAATAATTTGTTCCTCCTCAAGTATCTCCAACATCGCCATGAGGTGCTCAGAGTCGCTATTATGACTATAATAGTCATTATCATATACGTCCACTGTGACGTACTCCTCCCTATCAATGACAGCACTGGCTGCCTCCTCACTGTCGTCATTGACCTCCTCCAGTTCTTCAGGTTCCCCAGCCTCCTCGGCTAGTTCCTTGTTTGGCTCACTACTGGACTTGTCCTCCGCCGTATAAGCAGCATGTATGTACACCTGTTTTTGATTGCAGGAGCATTCCTTGGACCAGTGGTCCATGCTCCCACATACAAAGCATCCTTTCTTGGCCTTCCCTACCAGTGGCTGCCTGTAAGGGCAACCTCTGGAGGCTATGGCTCAGTCACACAGCTGGCAGAGGGAAATCCAAAGTATATTAGAATATATATATAGGTAATACAACCATAACTACTCACTTAGCAGAGGAAAATCCAAAGAGAACAAGTCTAGGGATTCCCTATGCCAGGAATAACGCTTCCAAGGCTCCAGAAGCGTGGGAAGTAACTGTATAGCATGACAAAAGCCACCATAAAATTTATAATCTAAAAAAGGAAAATCTCTGAAAATAATCAAAAACCCGGAAATTGCCAGGTCATGCACATGTCTCATGTGACTTGCTTAGTAATTTGGAGGCTAGCCTCAAGATGACTAAGCCTCTGAATGCTTACTAAGCCTCTGGAAGCGTTGGCTACACTTGTTTGAATGATAACTAAAGAACCAGAGCACCTCAAGAGCTGAGAATAGTACTAATAGATAGTGTTGAAAGAATAGAAGCAGTAAAGTAAAAGAGTGACAGCAGAAATAAGGAAATAATCAAGGAGTGAAAGAAGGAAGAAATGAGGAGTCCCCTGACACCGCCCTGCTCTGGCGCCCATTTTTGCCACTGGTTGCCCTCCACCTAGTCATGGTGCAAAGCCAGTTGGTCTGGGGTTGGCCATGGCCAGTCCCGCACCCGCTGGCGTGGGCTTAATCTTCAGCTTTGGTGCCTCCGGGTGCCATACCACAAATCGTGGGTTGCAGTTCTGCTCCATGTCCACCTTCTTTGCCAAGAAGGTACCAATCTTCACTGGCCTCTTCAGCCCATCATTTCTAGGTGCTTCAGCACATACAACTGCAGCCTCTGTCGTGTGGTTGCTTTCAGTATAGCATACCAATCCAGCACAAGTTGCAGCTGTACTTTCAAGGTCAAGTATGACCTCGACCCTTCTTCCTTGTCTGACAATGCCTTGTCATGGATGCTAGCATCCCATTCCAGTTCCAGTAGCTCTCTCAGAGCCGCATACTGGACTGGCCTTGTCTTGGGCACTCGCTCTCTCTCCTCCGTCACTTCTTCTGCTTCCCCAGCTGGCTGTGCAGCCCTAAATGGCAAACTATGCACCAGTTCCGTACCCTGAATCAGCTCTGTAAACTGAGTTGTGTCCTCCGGTCTCTGCTTTGGCAGCGCAACACTAGTGGACACCCTTGGCTGACTCAGGGGAATCCGGATACATGGGAACGACACTTCTGTCGCCCGCTGTCCCTGTTCCCCTGACCGTCCTGGCTGGAAGATGTTCCTCATACGTGCCACCAATAGCCTGCCAGGCATTCTGTAGCCGTCCATGCAGGAATACTCCCCTGACTCATTGTCTCTTTTGAGCAGGGGTTGATACACTGCCGCCTGCGGCGCCACGGGTTGCCCTGTGTCCATCACAGCACATTTTGCACCTTTTGGTTCATTGGGTTGATCCTCCAACGTCATTGTCTCAATAAAGTTGTGCAGTAAAGGTTATTGGCATAGATTATCCATGCGTGGCTGTATGCAAAGTCAACCAGTAATGATAAAAGCCAAGAAGTGCAAAATATAGAATCCGAGCACCGAGAGCAATCAATCCAAGATTGGATGATTCAAAAAAATGTAATAGAGTTACAAGCCTTGTAGTCTTAGCTTGAACAATAGAATCAGACCAAATATTGGTATTGATAATATGTACAATACTAAGAACAAGACTGCTTAGCTAATTGCTAAGCAGTCACCAAAATATGTAAACTAAGTATATAATGAAATAAAATAACTAATATTGACTGTGCAGCTGCGCAGTCGAGAAGATTGTAAGTCTATGTACAGGTGCTCATGGCACTATGCCCGTTACATGCAATATGTATAGGAATTTTGGTTAAAACTGTTATTAAGCAAAGTAAGCAAGGTTTTTGTCCTCTATGTGCCTGCAGCTTCAATGTTGTGGTCTGTTAGCCATCTAAGTCCTTTTTTTAGATTTTTTTTGGATTCTGGATGAATGACAATCCTTGAATAAAGTATGTAATCAGGCACATTTGATGCAGGTTCAATGCTCACATTAAAAACTTGGATTATCATCCTTGTAACTGATGCTAGCTGAATTCCAATGAAAATTCTCAAAAAACCCATTGCAAACACTCCCTATTGATTATTCACTTCTTTATTTGAATTGCATCCAGCCTCATTTTTTCTCCTCCATTGTTTTTCTCCTCCATCTAGGCAGACACTGAGGCTTCATGTTTGTTCCTTTCTTTAGTGTTCAGACCTAGGCTGGCACTCTACAAAACATTTACTATGTCACTGAGTCTCCTATTCCAACTCAGATTTCAACAAACAGTGGCCCAAGAATGCTGTCAGGCACACTTAAGGCAGGTTGGTATTTGCTTCTTAATGGGACTTTTGGGGGGGGTTTTGTGTTGAGAGTAATAGTACCAAAGGGAAGAACTGTATGAGAGGTCATGCTTTTATTTATGAGGATGATAATCTGAGTTTTTAACATGAGCATTGAATCTGCATCAAATGTGCCTGATTACATACTTTATTCAAGGATTGTCATTTGTCCAGAAAAAAAATTAAAAATGGACTTAGATGCTAACAGACCACAACATCATAGCTGCAGGCACATAGAGGACAAAAACCTTGCTTACTTTGCTTAATAACAGTTTTAACCAAAATTCCTATACATATCACAAGACTTCATATAGTTTTCTGCAAAAAACAAACTCTTTTGCTGATGCTGTGTTAGAATCTCGACAGTCACACTTGTAATTCCCAGAGGATCTAGTAATATAACACGTAAGTTAATTCCTCAGATTGTGTAACGAACTATATTGATGAATACCTAGTAATATAACACGTAAGTTAATTCTAGGTATTCTGATCAGTATGCGTATTCATATGTAAGTAGCGTAGAAAACGTACCCTCAGATTGTGTAACAAACTGAGGGTACTGAATGCATGTAGGTGGTTAATATATGTATAGTGTAACAAAGCAGTCAATGGCAAAACAGCCAGTGGCCACTCTGGCCCTGGCATCGTGGCTGTGGTATTTTCTCTCGTCACAATATCACATCGCCAACACTCCTCCTTACCACGGACACGACTTGTGCCATTCTCCTCCTCACGTTGGAGTCAGTATATGCCGAGCATATTGCATAGTCGTATGAACAGGGGTTTCGGGAAAGCTTTTGTGAATATGTCGGCGATGTTGTCTCTGGTATTGACGTACTTTATTACAATTTCACCCATGAGTGCACGTTCTTGGATGAAGTGGTATTTTATGTCGAAGTGTTTGACACGGGTGTGAGCTGTGGCGTCCTCGGAGAGCGTGATCGCTGCCTTGTTGTCGCAGAAGAGGGTCGTAGGCGTTCTGGTGAAGTCCCATCCAATCGCTTTCATCAGCATTCTCAGCCATATGCACTCCTGAGTCGATTCGTACGCAGCCATGTATTTGGCTTCGCATGATGATGTAGCCACAGTCTTTTGCTTTTGTACTGACCAAGATATTGAGCCTGAGCCCAGAGACCATGCATATCCGCTAGTGCTCCTCCTCGTGTCCATACAGCTTGCCCAGTCTGCATCCGTGAAGCCTCGCAGGGCAATTGCGGGGCCGCCCAGGTGGAGTTTGTTCCTTTTAAGTAACGGAGAAGTTGGATGCCCGCGTTCCAATGCGATGTGTCGTAGTTATCCAGGTACTGCGATAGTTGTTGGACAGCAAAGGCAATGTCCGGTCTGGTGGCGATGGCAATGTATAACAAGCACCCTACTAATGACCTGTACGGGAGTTTTGTGATTCTGCATTTCTTCTCCTGAGTTTGCGTGTCGGGTCTGGCACGTCGGAGCTTTAGGCCTGGCTCCATCGGTAGGGAGAGAGGGTGTGCATTAGATTGGCCAAACTGCTGGATGACTCATTCTATGAATGCGGTCTGAGAAAGAGACACCGTGTGACTGTTATTGTCCCAGGACACGGAGACCCCAACAATGTGTTTGGGTCTACCGAGGTCCGAGATTGTCCAGGATCCGCGCATTTGAGCTTTGAACCTGTCGTTCTCGTCCTTTGTGTCTGCTATTGACAGAAAATCATCAACGTGAACTGCGGCTATGACGGTACCTGTGTTCAATTTCCTGTAATAGATGCAGGTCTCGCAAGGTAGTCGAGAGAACCCCCAAGCTACCATTCGCTCGTTGAGAGTCTGGTTCCAGATCCTTCCAGCTTGCTTCATGCCATACAGTCCCCATAGTAGCTCGCATACGTGGTCTTCCTTCCCAGGTTCTACGAATCCTTCGGGCTGCTCCATATATTGTACTTTGTTGTCTGGTAGTATGCCGTAGAGGAAGGCCGTTTTTACATCTATTTGTGTGGCGTCCCAGCCCTTTGTCGCTGCAATATGCAACAGTATACGCCATGACTCCATACGCGCAGTCGGGGAAGTGGTCTTGTTATAGTCCTTCCCATATATCTGCTCATAGCCTTTGAAGACAAGGCGCACCTTATATCTGACTGCCACTCCCCGTTCATCTCTTTTAATTTTAAAGATGGGTCTCCCTTTTCATACCTTTTGCCCATGGGGCACTTCTGACTGGGGAATAAGCCGATACATGCCCATGTCTTTTAGCGACTTCAGTTCTTCCTTGTATGCCGCCTCCCAACGCTTCGCATCCAGACCTAGTTGTGCTTCCTTCCACAACTTGGGCTCCTCCTCTGTGTCTACTAGTAAGGGGTCAACGTTGCCCGATTGCGATATGGCCGCCAGTATACGATCGTGATCGATTTGGAGTTCATCTTGTGTGTGTATGGGCGCTTGATCTGTGGGCGTCAGGATCGAAGTTTCTTGTGGCAGTGCGTGTACGTCATCCTCATCTGTGGGTTTGACTCGCCTTTCTTCTCTCTGTTCTCTCACGCGTCTACCGCTCTCTCGTGCCTCGTCCACTGCCATCTCTAGCCTTGTTGGTGCCCGGCCCCTGTCGCCAGCTGCTTTCTCTGTCGGGTGCCGCGTGCGATTTGATTGTCATGGGATCAGGACCTCGTCTTGTGGCATCTGCTCCATCAATTTGCCTTGTGGGTTCAGCTTCAGCGTTTCAATTTCGACGTCGAGGTAGCTGAGGTCGTCATCATCGTCCTGTGGAGAGGTAGTTGCAGACTCGTCGAGTTGTTGAAGGGTAGGGATCGGAGGCTCAGTCAGGACATGGGTTTGGGCAGGTGTGGGTGTCGGTACAGCCGTCGGGGATTCGTGGCGCTCAATAAATCTGACGTGGTACGTCTGGTATACCTTTTGGTTTTTCTTGTCCCAACATCTATAGGTCTTTGACCCCTGTCTGTACCCAATTAGCGTCGTCTCAATGGACCGTGGCTGAACTTTAGGATTGTGCGTTGGGATCAAGACAAAGGCTCGACATCCAATTTTGCGCATGTAGGAGTAGTCTGGGACACGATTATGCCACACTTCGTACGGCATTTTTCCATTGAGCGATTTTGTTGGAGTCTTTACGTGGAGGTGAGCTGCCATCATGTAAAATTCATCCCAGAGGAATTCTGGACAATCAGCATCTATTCTCATGGATCTGGCTTTGCCCATTAGTGTCCTGTGCATGTGTTCCACTCTCCCAATGTGGGCTGACATGTGCAGAGCACTGTGTTCGTTGGACATGCCTCGTGATGCTAGCCAATTTTCCATCTCAATGCTGTTAAGTTTGCCGTCGAAGCCCGTCCTATATTTTCCGACTTTCAGTCTGGTCTCGTTTTCTCGTGTCCTTTCCCATGTTTTCACTGCAGATAAGGCCTCTCCTTTATTTTTAAGCGGTATGGACCACGACATATTGGTGAAATCATCCACTATGTCTAGTATGTAGTGATTTCCCGACCTCGAATGCGTATTCACCGGCCCAAACAGATCTAACCATACAATCCTCAACTTCTCTGTCGCTCTATGCCCTTCCTGCCAAGCTTTCGGAACTGGTGCATGTGTCTGTTTTCCCAAGATACAACTGTCACACTTTGGCGGAGGGCATAGAGGAGGTGAGGTCGCACCTTTGATCCTTTGGTCACGGGCGAGCTGTTGAATTGCCTGGTAGTTTGCATGGCCTAGGCGTCTGTGCCATGTTTCTGCACTGACGGCCGTGTAGGATTGTTCGGTGTCAGTTCCATGGAGGTCGACTGTGTAGAGTCCTTTGTTCTTTAGTAACGGACCCTTTGCTATGATGGAGTTGGTGCAGCGGTTGACGATGCGGACTTCTCTGTCGTCGAAATGGGAATAGATCGGGTTGTCGATGGACATACGGCTGACGGAGATGAGACAAACAGCCGACTTGGGGACATATAGTGCTCTTTCCAAGGCAAGTACGTTGCCCTCAGCAGTTCGGAGTCTGATATTGCCAATGCCGCATGCAGCAATGGATGAACCTCCAACGCCTTTTATGGCTTTGGGTGCGATGGACTGGAGAGCGATGAAGTCGGCTTTATAGGGTGAGATGTGGACTGTGGCGCCCGAATTGACAAAGAAGGGGTGGTCTACTGAGGTCGCGAGGGCCGTATCGTCGCGATTATACTGTTCCCAATTGAGGGAAGTCTTTAGTTCCTCCTCCTCCTCGACTACGGCCATCCAACCCTCCCATTCCACATCATTGGCCGACGGAGCCGGTATGCTGTCTGTGGCCAGGCCTGCAAAGCCTGCCGTGGTTGGAGGAGCGTTCGTCGTTCCGCTGAGCGTCTGGAGTTTTTGTAGATCACCCTCCTCTACCAGATAAACTTTTCCAGAAGGGCCCTTCAGCTGTGCATACTGCCTCGGGCCTGTGCCACTCGACTCCTTTGCTTTCTCCCCCGCGGTGGCCTTGGCGGCGTCCCGGGCAGCGTTGAAGCCGGCCTTCTGCATGGCACCTCCAGGGTGCGCACAAAACGGGGCTTCGTGTCCGGCACAGGGTCGAGCATGCATGAGGCAAGTGGTGCAGCATTTTGAGCTGGCTGGGTGGTTGTGGCCAGGAAGGTGAGGCTTTTGAGATTGGAAACGGCCCCTGGAGGTAGCAGCAAGTGCGGCATCGGTGGGCGTGTTGCCTGCGGCCTTTAGAGTGTTCAAATTCTGCATAGTTTCGAGGAGCTTACAGATATTGTCCGACGTGTATGGGTTGGTTTTAGACGCGTCAGCGAGGCCACGGGACACCTGTGCTTGTATGGGCTCATACTGGGGGCCGTTTAGGCTGTTCAGCAGTACTACACATTTGAACAAGTCCTTGTCGAGGGCCTGGATGGCGAAGATGCGGTTCACGATGTCGCAAATACGTCTGGCTGTCTCAGGTAACGGTTCACTGGGCAAGCATTGTATCCTCAACACCTCCTGGATTAGAGCTACCATCCTGACAGGTCCTTCACCTTCTGCGCGGGCCTTTACAATGCCTAGAAGGCCTGCAGCGGTCTTTGCATCATCGAGTCCCTCGTACTCCAACTCATCGAGTGCAGTGAAAACAACTGCGCGTGCGAGATCGTCGTTCGCAACCCAGTTTCGGTAGGCAATTGGCTCATCTTTGGCACTCGGTGGGGAGATAAGTGGGTCAAAGACATAGGGTTTGAGCCCAAGTAGGGAGAGGTGAATCTTTAGGGTCGTAATCCAGCGGGTAAGGCTGGTGGTGGACGAATTTTGGCTAAATTTCTCCTGCTTCCATTCAGCGCCATGGATGGATATGGCCTGTATGGAGGGGGTGGTGACATCATCTGATCTGGGAGGCATCGTAGGTCTAGTTGAGGGAGTGGGTAGGTATGTCGGTCACTGGGCAAGCTAGAAGGGAGGACAACAAGGGAGGCACTCTTCCAGATAAGGCACTGGGCAGAGATCTCGGCAAAGCAGACAAAGACGGAGGGCAACTCCATATAGAGGAACTCCGATGCGATCGGCAATTGTGGTTCAAGTGGGACGGGTGATTTTAACAAGCAATTGATGATGTTTCGTTTCTTGCTCAAGGTAGGCCCATAACCTGTTAGAATCTCGACAGTCACACTTGTAATTCCCGGAGGATCTAGTAATATAACATGTAAGTTAATTCCTCAGATCGTGTAACGAACTATATTGATGAATACCTAGTAATATAACACGTAAGTTAATTCTAGGTATTCTGATCAGTATGTGTATTCATATGTAGGTAGCATAGAAAACGTACCCTCAGATCGTGTAACAAACTGAGGGTACTGAATGCATGTAGGTGGTTAATATATGTATAGTGTAACAAAGCAGTCGATGGCAAAACAGCCAGTGGCCACTCTGGCCCTGGCATCATGGCTGTGGTATTTTCTCTCGTCACAATATCACATCGCCAACATGCTGATCCCTCTTGGCAACGTTCAAGCCCCTTGGCAATCCTTGTCAATCTTCAAAACTTAAATTATAAATTATGAATTAAATTGTGAAATAGATTATAAGTTAAATTGTGGAATAAATTATGGAAATAATTATAAATTAAATCGCTAAATAAGATATAAATGAAATTAAAAATATAAATCAATGTTCATCCTGTCAGGGAACAAGTCCTTGGACCGTCCACTTTAGCCTTGCTTAGTCTGTGTTGACGTTGGCACAAGTATGGGTTATTAAGGAGTATGGGTTATAAAAGAGGTTGCTGTAGGAGCATTTCTGAGCCTTGTTTTGTGTCAATATATGTATTGAAAGTTATTTACATTATTTAAACATCTTTGGAGGTGGAAAAATCAGTAAGAGTGGTAGGTCAAAGAGACTGAAATTCCTGAAGGCATGTTTGGCACTCAAAGCTTACCAAAATTCCTTTCACATATGGCTGGTCTATATCAAATACATAATCAAGAATAGTTGAGGCTGCACTAAGTTCTTTGTTCTTTTTTTTTGTATTTACATTATGATTATCAGGTCCTGCCCATACTCAGGTGAAAATTTAATTATTTATATGATTAGAAATTCTTATAGTGCTTTTTTTCATGCTTACAGCTGCTTTAAAACCTCCTTCTCCAAGCTCATAAGTTGCTGTACACTCTTCTGATGTAAGTTTAATTGGGCTCTATTTTAAGTTGGTAGATGCCTGCTTTTAGGATTTCAAGAGATTTTTTGGGCATTGAAGTACATGATGGGCAGAATATGGTTTGCAGAAAGTTTTTTTAGCTTAATTTCATTATAGCTTAATTTTTTTACAATTAAAACAATTAATTTATTAGTGAGATATATACATTTTTGGGAAAAATATAAGTTATGACCCCCCTCTGATGAACTATGGGTTATAAAGTATGGAAGAGTTGCTGGATTTCCCTGCAAACCAAGTTAGTAGATGGCTCAAACCCATAGGTTTTAAGGGGTTATAGATTATGAGAGCCATGAGTTATGAGGGAGTTGACTGTACATGCTATGCAGAAACAGCAAGGGCTGCTTTTCTTCATTTTAAGAAGAAAAAGGATTGTCAAGACAGCAACTGTTTTCTTTCAGAGAAAAACCCTTTACAACCCAGGAACATAGATAAAAATGAGAACAAAAAGTTCTTTATCATCAGTGAGCATCAATGATATCAATTCTATGAAATTTGGTTGTTGCTC
>QLOM01003288.1:0-20862 GCA_003313785.1 Termitomyces sp. MG148 | reverse complement strand
CCCCCTGGGTACCTCCGGACTCCCCAGAACCGCGCGGATACAACGGAAGGACCCTTAGCGGGTCCCAGATGACGGAAACGCGGAAATCGGAGGCCGGAAATAGCCTGAAACCGGCTTCCAGAGTAAAACTTTCAATTCAGTAAATTTTATTGAATTGACCCCCGGATGGCTCAAACTTTAGCCTATACCCGGACCAATAGGATGCTTAGAGGCCCCAGATCACGCATGGTCTGTGCGCAAACAGGAGGATATAAATAGGAGAAGAAAAGGGGGACCCAGCTAAGGAAAACCTGTGCAGCTCGGGGTCCCCAGGGAGTGGACTACTTAGGCTAATCAGTAAAGTACTTCAGACCAGCTTTAATAAAGCTTATTGCCTACATTTGTGTGAATTAAGTTCGCTCAAATTAAAGCTTGAACTTTGTTAATCTAGTGAATAAACCATTTGTGTGGCTCGGGGTCCCCAGGGAGTGTGACTACTTAGGCCTATCATTTAGTTGACTTTACTAGGGTCGCTTTTTGGTATCTTTTTAGAGACCATTTATATTGTGGACTACTTCGGTTCATTATAATAATAAACTAAAAACTACAAAAACCATTACAACTTCATTACAAGTGTTAGTTTCTGTGTCATAGCCCCACGAAACTCGCGAAAGTAAAGTTTAGTTGTCTACACTGATTAGAGTCCCTCTGATTAGTTCAACAAACCCTACATTTCGCATCACCGGGGTGCGCGTTACTTCACAAAGTTGGACGTCCAGTGGGGCTACAACAACATGCGCATCCAGGAGGGAGATGAGTGGAAGGCCGTGTTTCGGACCAACTGCGGGCTGTTCAAACTTCTAGTGATGTTCTTTGGACTCACCAACAGCCCCGCCACCTTCCAGACCATGATGAACGACATTTTCCAGGACCTGATTGCGGACGGAGTGGTCTGTGTGTATCTTGACGACATCCTCATCTATACCAAGACGCTAGAAGAGCATCGTCGGATCACGCAGATCGTCCTGGACCGTCTCCGCCAGCACCAGTTGTACCTCAAGCCGGAGAAGTGCGAGTTTGAGCAGACGTGCATTGAGTATCTTGGACTTATCATCTCCCATGGCATGGCGGAGATGGACCCGGTGAAGGTGGCTGGCATGATGCAGTGGCTGGAGCCCCGGAGCAAGAAGGAAGTACAAGCCTTCCTGGGGTTCATGAACTTCTACCGGCGCTTCATCTAGGACTTCTCCTACCACACGCGTCCCCTCTTTGACCTCACCGGGAAGGATGTCCCTTGGACCTGGGGCGATGTGGAGCAGCGGGCCTTCAACGCCCTCAAGTCTGCTGTCACGTCCAAGCCCGTTCTGCTCTTCCCGGATGACGACCGACCCTTCCGTGTTGAGGCCAACAGTTCCGACTTTGCAACCGGTGCAGTCCTATCCCAGCAGTCTCCGGAGGATGGTAAGTGGCACCCCATCGCCTTCTACTCCAAGAGCCTCAACGCCGTGGAACAAAATTATGAGATCCATGACAAGGAGATGCTCGCAATCATCCGGTTGCTGGAGGAGTGGCGCCACTTCCTCGAGGGGGCCCGCCACAAGTTTGAAGTCTGGACTGACCACAAGAACCTGGAACACTTCCAGACAGCCAAGAAGCTGAACCGTCGCCAGGCCCGGTGGTCTTTGTACCTCGCCAACTTTGACTTCATGCTGCATCACAAGCCAGGCCGGAGCATGGGGAAGCCCGACGCCCTCTCCAGGCGCACGGACCACGGCTCTGGTGCGGGACATACATTGGGGAAACCAGGAAGGTCTACAGGAAGACTCGGTTGCCAGAGCCACGCTAGCGCTACGTTTGGGGCACCCCTCCAGTACAAAGTCGGTATGCATGGATGAGTGGGGCCTGCAGGACGGCCTCCTCACCTTCCACGGGCGGATATATGTGCCCAACAACCTGGAGCTCTGTTGGCGCATTGTTGAGCAGCACCATGACTCCTGTGTCACGGGGCACCCTGGTAGGTAGAAGACGCTGGAGCTGGTCTCGTGGAACTACTGGTGGCCCCAGATGTCCCGCTACATCGGCTCCTACACCAGCACCTGCGACCTCTGCCTCCAGACAAAACCACACCGGCGCCCCCCGACAGGCCATCTGCAATCCCTCCCTACACCTGCGGCGCGCTGGAGTGTGGCCTCCGTCGACTTCATTGTGGAACTTCCGGACGCACACGGATACGACGCAGTGATGGTTGTGGTCAACCTGTATGGAAAGCGAGCTCACTTCATTCCAACGCACATGACCTGCTTGGCAATGGGCGCAGCCAACCTGTACCGGAAGAACGTCTGGAAGCTCCATGGCCTCTCCGATGCCTACATCTCCGACTGGGGCCCCCAGTTCGTGGCAGACTTCACCCAGGAGCTCTATCGTCTCCTGCACGTCAAGCTCCACACTTCCACCGCCTACCACCCACAGTCCGATGGCCAGACCAAACGCGTCAACCAGGAACTGGAACAGTACCTCCGGCTCTTCTGCAACAAGCAGCAGGACGACTGGGACGAACTCCTCCCGGAGGCCGAGTTCCAGTACAATAACCACGTCCACACCTCCACGCAGCACTCCCCGTTCTTTCTGGACACAGGCAGGCGCCCCTGGATGGGCTTCGAACTGCATGCACAACGATCGGAGAACAAGACAGTCAATGAGTTCGTTGACCGTATGCGGAAGGCACAGGAGGAGGCGGAGGCGGCCCTGACCAAGGCCAAGGACAACATGGCTCGCTATTACGACCGAGGACGCTTGCCAACCCCCCAGTACAAGCCTGGAGACCGAGTCTACCTGGACGCCTCCGACATCGCGACCACTAGGCCATCCCAAAAGCTCTCGCACCGACAACTGGGGCCATATGTGGTTGAGCGCCAGGTAGGACCATTGGCCTACAGGCTCTGGCTGCCCACCAGCATGCGGTGCCTCCATCCGGTCTTCAATGTGGTCAAGCTTTTGCCGGCCCCGGACGACCCTATTTCACGTCGACGTGCCTTGCCTCCGCCACCTCCAGTCATTGTCGACAACCGTCCAGAGTACGAAGTGGAGAAGATCCTTGACAGCCGTCTATTCTGGCACAAGCTGCAATACAAGGTCAAGTGGAAGGGCTACGGTATTGAAGACATCTCCTGGGAACCCGCCGAAAATGTCCACGCGCCCGCCCTGGTGAAGGACTTCCACCGGAGTCACCCTGAGGCTCCCCGCACAATCCGGGGCATCTACCCCGTCTCTCCGATGGACCGCGCGGTCCGCAACTTGTTCTACCTGGTGCGTCGAGACGCCGCACTCTAAGGGGGGGGTGATGTCAGGGGACTTCCTTTTCTGGCCATCCCGGAGATCTCCCGGGACCCCCCCGGACTTCCTTTTCCGGCCATTTCCTTTTCTGGCCATCCCGGAGATCTCCGGGATGCTCCCTTGCAGTCGTCGGACTTCTCCGAGATGTTGTACAGTCATTCTCACGCCCCCGCCCCCGTACTGATACGCCACGCCGTGGCAGAGGAATCCTTAGACTTGTTCTCTTCAGATTTCCCTCTGCCAGGTGATTAGTTATTTTCCTGTAATATTTACTGTCTCTAATACACTTTGGATTTCCCTCTGCCAGTTGTGTGACTCAGCCGCAACCTCCGGAGGTCGCCCTTACACTATCTCAGAGATTAGCACCTTCATCAGGTTATGTGCGCCATTGACCCAGACTCAAACTGCTGTGTTGAGCCCTGAAAATAGAAATGTTGCATTTGCAAGCACAGATAAACTGTTGCTTTGCACTTCATTCCAGGGTTGAGCTTCAGCATCAGTTTTTGCTGTGATAATGGTGTCTGCATCAAAGGAAATTTGAGGTATGGTTGACATATGATTGCCGCCAGTTAAATTTTAATTCATCATCATTGCCTTTGTGTTTGCCTGGGTGCCTCGTGACCGTCATCCAATTTCTCTCAAAAAGAGAAACAGAAGAAAAAAACTAGAATGGGTACCAACCTCTATCTGTCCTGCATCCCATGCCTGCAGATTGACTCAACAAGTCTTGTGCCCAGGATCTGTGCCTCTCTCATCCCTGTAGCGCTGCTGCTCGAACTTGGAAAAAGAAGATGTTGATCATCCCTAAGGGGGAGCTTTTTTTCTCAAACAAAGAATCAGATTTCAAGGATGTCAAAAGTCAGATGGTATAATAGTTTCTCTTCTTCGATGCTCTTGACCTCATCATGAGCTCACAGGCAACCTTGCCAGAGGTTGGAACCAAGAACCATGATTCTCAGTATACCAGCTGTTTCTTAGAAAGGACACAGCCCAGAATTGCCGTCGAAATGGAACGTTCTCAAGCAGCTAAGAAATTCGAAGAGGATAAAAATCAAGTAAGGTTCTTATTATCAGTATCTTTCTTCTTTTTGAGAAACAATCTCAGGAGATTTCTTTCCTGAATTCTATGTTGAATTGTGCAAAGGAAGAAGTTTCAGTGCTCTAAAAGCAAAGAGATGAAGCTTTCCTCGTTTGTGTCTTCTTATAAACAACATTTCATTGTAACTGTTGATCTGCCAGGATTGCGACACTCTCAGAGCCCAATTTCTAAACAAGCAAAACCAACTCACGGTGACCATGGATGAACTTACAGCTGTCACAGCTGAGAGGGATTGTCTGGCACCAGTATGGTGTTGTATTTGATCCCTCACATTCCTGCATTGAATAACAATCACCATAGATTGTTTCAAAACTAAGGGAGTTTGCCATCTGTCCTATCTGCTATAAGCCAATCACAGGTCTATTACTGCAAGTCAAACCATTATCTATTTTGTCATTTTGTTTACTTTACCGTGCAGTCTTTACTGCAGTCACACACTCTGTTCAGAATGTGGTCTCAAGTGGTGGGGTGAAAAGTTCTTGCAATCATGCCCAGTGTGTTGAGCCAGTTTGCTCCTTCCTGATCTTCTTCATATAAGAAATTTGGAAGAGGTATTTGCAATGGTGGATACTTGATCTTGCATTATAGATGCATTTATGGGCATACCAGGCTTTCAGCTGTTTGCTATCACTATGCATAAAAAAAACCAAAAGCCATTAGAAGTAGTCCATGATAAATTGCTCTTCCAGACAAATAAATTGTCTTTTTATCACCCAATAAAAATTTTCCTTTTGTCTAGGTAGTTTTATGGATATCTTGCTGAATATTTAATTATTTAATAGAGAAGTTGCTTAGTAATGTGGATTGGAGGAATCCCATGGGTATTATGTCAATCTAGTGTCTGACTCTTGCGACCACACCACAAGCTACCTCAAGTTCTGGGTTCACCCAAACTCGCTCCTTTTCCTCAAGGTTTGGATTCACCAAGCTTGCCTCTTTTCTCTCCAAGCTCTGGTTCTCTACTTATCTTTCTCTCTGCTACTCTGCTTTTCTCACAGCCTTCTCACCGAAAATTTTTTCTGTCCATTAGCCCAATATTTGGCAAAGCAAGCCTGGTCATAATACAGCCTCGCCGCCACGTGGGAGTAAGTCCTGTCGCTCTTGTACAAGTCCATTCACATGATAAATCCAGCTTTGACAGCTTTGACACCACTTCTAGGGCACTGTCAATATTTATACGTCTCCTGTTCCCCAAATTGCAAGCTGCCAACTCTTTAATTGCTGACTGATCCAGCCATTTCTTTCATTTGGTAAAGCCTGCGCTTGAGACATTGGGTTTCACATTGTCAATCACTTAGCAGAACAGGCAATGTTCCAAAGGGGGTGAGCGTGTTCTGAAGGCAATGAGCATGCTATTTGCAAGTTTGTAGTCTAAAGACATATTCATATGATGCTTTCTTTGTGCACACTTCAAACAAAGAATTGGAGTTTGGAATCTTGAGACGATTTGTCCTTTGAGCTCGCTTCGTCTTGCTCCGAATCATTGTCAATGCATGGAAAGCACACTATGAGCGACTTCCAGCTTCCCTCTTCTATCAACACTGTACGCTCTTTCATTCTAACATCTTGATGCATGCTATAATGTTCTATTGTATCATTTCTAGGTCACTGCCCCAAATAGTTCCGATTTTGCTCTGCCTGCCCATGGAGACAACATAAGAGGTGATGCTCCCGGTGATAACCAACATGACGAAGACAACGACAACAACCTGTTGAAAGTGGAAGAGCTACGGGACCAAATGAATGGACTCCGTACTCCCGCTTGGAGGAAGGTACTTGTTCCTAGGACATCCCCCTTCAAAGTTCCTCAGACATGTGTCAATCGCACTGACTATCACAACACCCAAGATGAAATTTGTTTTAGGTGCTGAGCAAGATGTCGACTTCTTCAAGGTTGTCAGTGAGTGGCCAGAGCTTCTTGCCTCTGTTATTGATGTAGCAAATTTTGCCGTGGATGACACTGCTCTGGGACCAAACATTGACAAACCCCAGATCTGGATCCATTCCCCTCAGAACATATGGAATGTCAAACTTGCCGACCAGTTTGCAGCACATGTCATAGAAAAGTATCCCAATAGGAATCTAGATCCTACATGGGTCGCTCAACACTTCATCGCCCATCTGGACACTCTGAGAAAGGCCTATGATAAACGGCAACCTCAAGAGAATGAGGATGCAGACAGTGCTAAGAGTTTCAGAGGAACCGCAAGGTGAAGCGTAGGAGGAGGAGACAGACAGAGGTATGTATCTCACATGAGTACAGATTCAAGTCACTGATAGTCTAGTCACCCTCAACCCTCAACCTGAGATTCAGCTACCTCATATCCAGTGAAATGATTTGGCATAGTCTATTTGTACGCTTGAAATTCAACTTGACTATCTACCATATTGCAAAGTTTCAGCTGTAGCCTCGTAGTGTGTAGCAGTGCAGGCGCTCGACAAGTCAACCTGTGCACAGCCATGATCACCATGAAGGGACTTGAGCTTCTTGAGGAGGGCATTGGTAGAGAGACCCTTGCCGGTGAGCTTATCATAGAAGGCAAGCTTGCGCTTGGGAGAGGGCTGGGCAGCATGGCAGGTCTGTGTGACCATTGTTGTCAAGTGGGAAGCACGTGCATGCATTGTTTGCTTTTGTCCCTGTTCCTGCCAAAAGGAACCTCCCCTCCAAGGTGGGCACGCTCTTCAAGGAGCTGCTCACCCTCTACGAGACAAGACAGCTCAAGAAAGGCCACAAATACATTGCGCAGCACCGTGTTTCCTGAATGCTTCTACTCATTCTTCCATAATTATGTATCAACTGTCAATGATGTCTCTCCAACGTATCATTTACCGTTGCCTCTGACTGCAACGCCCTTAGAGATAGCACCTTTGTCATCTACAACAACATTGCGGCCGGGCCCATTGATTTCCCATACTGCTAGTGCTCTAACGACGGAGACAACGCCTGAAGCGCTGATAACGTCACTAACTTCCTATAAGCAGAATGTTGACTTTTGGTAAGTCAGATATTATTAGCGTGCTATAGGGGTGACTGATAGTCAGCGAAGAATCTTTCGAGGATAACCACCTGATTGCTCTAAGTCGACCGTCTGAGCGCGCGACGGAAGTAGCTGTCGGTAGGACAGAAGCTTTTTGGCAGAAACTTCTAGTGGTTTATCGGGATGTTATGTTTTTGCGGTAGACGACGGATTGCTAGAAGCGTGGTAAGAGAGAGGACGCTGTCGGAATCGGTGATGGAAACACTGTTGAATATGCAGGACGCAACGGACTAGTTCGGAATGTCCTTTGAACTCTGTATCGTGAACTCTGGACTAAGTTTTGAAGTGAAAGAGATAATTTATTCCAAACATATTGTACAGTTTTATAGTATCCCGTCCGACTAAGGTACCTCCGTTGTCTCTTAGCGGATCCTGCTTTCCTTCTCCGCTATCCGCTTTCCGTCCCCCATTCTTCCGTCATTCCATTCCTCTGTTCCTTTCTGGGGTTCCGCGGTGGGTACCGCCGGGTTTGTTCCGTACCGTTTTTTGGTCTGTTCCCAACCTATCCCGTCTTTGGGTCCTGTCGGTCCCGCTGAAGGGCGGCGTCCTCATTTGGGATACTTTTGCTCTTTCCGCCCTCAGTGCTGGGCTGTCCCTATCATCCTCCCCCAAACTGAGATCTAGACTGTCCCCAGTCCTCGCGGTTTCTCCCACCCGGCTCCTTTGTTACTTTGGTTGAGTTCCTTCTTCGATCAGGCTTCCATTTTTTTCTTGTGGTCCTGTACCGGGTTGCCTGCCTGATGGCCCTTCTTGGACAGATCACCCCCCTTAAGTAAGCTCTTGTTTGTGGCGCAACAGGTCTCCGTCCTCCCTCCTCCCATATGCCTTCTCTCGACCTCCCTTCTCCTGTCGACTTCTTCCGCCTTGCTGATCGCGTGCTGGATTTGGCGGTAGCCGCTTCTTCTTTGCCAGACAACGATCGCGCCGTTGTCGAAGGGTTAGCATTGCTCCTGGAGCAGTGGGAAGTGTTTCGTCCATTGCTGGTCCCGCCCCGTTCATCCCGCCCCCCTCCCGTACTATCAATGGCCCCGTCCTTCCGGCTCGACGTCTGTCCACCCCATCTTCTTCCACACGCCCCCATGTCGTCGGCCCCGGGCCGCCTTCGGTAGGTCCTTCGGTGTCTGTTTTGCGACTTCCGTAGTTAATCTGTCTTCCCAGCTCCGCCCTTCCTCAGTGCTTCGTGCCTCCGACCGCCGGTGGCTCCTGGCCGATCTACTCTTCCCCATTCCCCGGGAGCGTGAACAGTTAGCCGTGCTTGTGGAGCGGGCCCGCCATCTCTTCCACTGGACCCAGGCGGAGCTGGCGGCCATTTTTAGTCGCTTAGCGTTAACTCGTCGCGATGCGGATACCACTTCCCAATGTCTTGACGTTTTAACGCGTTACCTGCAGGAGTGTGAACAGGCTTTGGCCGCAAATTAGTAGTCCCAGACCCCCTCCGTAAATAGTTGAATCGTTTGTTTTCCATAGCCCGAGCAATTTCTTTTCTTGGGGGCCATTGCCACATATGTCGTTGACCCTTCCAGCCCGTGCCAAGCGAGCCCGTGCTTTGGCGATGCTTTGCGATTTCTGCTTCTGGTGGCCTTCTTTTGAAGGGCCGCCGTCTTCTCATCTCCGCTGCCCCTCCTTCTGTGTTATAAGTTTTTATCTTCCATTGTGGCCTGTCTTTTTGTGTCGTTATGGTCCCTCCCCCTATTTTGCCCCTCTATGCTTTTGCTGTCGCCCGTACTCGTGCTTTTACCGGTATGGCCGATCGCTGTCTTGAGGCGATCCTTGTTGTCGCGTCTTTCCGGAGCACGATTGGGCCCTCATAAATAGCCTTGCCACCTTACTAGGAGTGTGGGAGGAATGGCAAGTAAGGGAAGTAGTTTGGCCCCGTGCTCGTATTGCCCAGCATGTACTTGTTGAACGCTGGTTCCGTCACAACCTTGAGTCTTGGTCGACAACCGTTATATCGGCAGTGGTGGGTTGCCTTTGCCTCCTCTGTCACGCCATTCACCATTTCCTTAGTGCGTGGCGGTCGCTGAGGATAGTTCCCTCCTAGAAGGCTCTTTCTTTCACCCTCCCCCCGTCAGTCACCCCATATCCCTTCCGTCCCTGTCCGCCTTGCCTCCCGTCGGCCCGGCCTCTCCGGATCTTCCTCCGCCTCGTGTACCCTGCGGCCCACCCCAACACGGTCGGCGCTCCCGGGTAGGTCGTTTCCTGGCCCCTTTCTCGCCTGGGTCGTCTTGTGACATTGGATTTTTAGCAACTACGCCCCCCAACCTTCCATGATCCTACCGACCAGCAATGGATTCCCGCCGATCTCCCTTTTCCGGTTGACTTTCTTCAAAATCGGACTTCTCTCCGCCGAGTCTCCGAACTCGCATTGGCACACCTGGATATTATGCACCTCAAAATCCAGTCCCGCCTCCGCCAGCTTGCCTTAACCCGTCGCGAGTTACGGCTCTGTAACGAGCGGCATAGCGCCCTCGTCCGCTACTTACAAGAGTGCAACAGCGCCATGGAATGCGAGCTGTTGGACCACTTGCCCGACAAGATCCTGCCTGCTCTCATTGTTTCCCCTTCCCGGTCGCCTTTTCCCCCCGATTCGCCCGATTGATAGGCCATTAGCGTAGCTTCAAGTTTTTCTTGTTTTCCAATATATCCCTTTTTCTTCTTTGTTGCCTTCTTTGGGGTTCTCACCAATCCGTACTTCTTTCCCCATAAGGAGCCTGATAGTTGCACGCTCCATCAGGCGGGTTGACAGCTGACACCTACGCTTTGGGCGCCCGCCCTTTGCTTCTTTGGCATCCCTGACCTTATGTGCACAGGTCGCCGTCCTTCCCGCTCCCTTATAAAGGAGGGCCCTTCGAGGTCTTTGGCCACTTCATGTCTTCTCCAGAGTCCTCGATTCTGCCAGTGACCACCGTCCATGCACGGGCCTTTGCGCACATGGCGGACTCTCTCCTCGACGTTTTCATTGCTAACACCACTTTCTTCGATTATGATCGGGAGATCGTTACGGGCCTTTCCGCCATTCTGGTTACCTGGGACGAGGTTCAGCTCCCGGGCGTTGTCTGGCCGCGCCGTACCGAAGCCCAGCGCTTGCTTGTGGAGCGATGGCTCCTTCATCTGCGTGAACCATGGGCGACTTCCGTAGGCGATGCCGTGGTAAGCCGGAGAGAGCTGCCTTTGTCTTTCTAGTCGTTGGACTTATTCGCTTTGTAGGCGACCGCTACCAATGAGCACCCATCCTTTGTTGAGGGGACCATGCATCAGTCGTTGCCCCCTTCCATGCCTGCGCCTTTGACGGCCACCACCCCTGTCCTTGTCAGTCGTTTGCCTTCGCGGATGCTTTCCGCCCCCCCCCCCTCGTTGCCCACGTCTCCGCGTCCTTCCCCTACCCCATCTCCCTCCCCCATACCTTCGGCGCGCCCTCCTTCCCTCCACGGTGCTTCCGACTGGCAATGGCTCCCGGCCGGCCTACCTTTTCCGATCAAATTTCGTCAGAGTCCGGCCAGCCTTCGCCGTCTCCACGACCACGTGCGCTTCTTGGCCAGCCTCCTCCGCCCCGACGCCAAAGCCTCGCGCCTTTGGTTGTCCCTGGTCTGTCAAGATGCCGACATCCTCAGTACCCGCATGGATGCCCTCATTCGGTACCAGGCGGAGTGCGATAGGGCCCTCTCTTGGCACGCCGATAACCATTTTCCGCCTGATGCCTTCCCCGAGCCTGACGCCGTATCCTATTCCTCCCCTTCCCCCGCGCCCGCCACCATTTTGTCGTAGCCTAGTGTGTAGACCGTAGCGTAAAAACATTGCAATCCCACGGCTTTGATTCCTTTCCTTTTCCGAATGAGTTCCGGTTTTTGTTAGTCGGGTTCTTCTCTCATGTTTTCCTCATGTCCATCATTGACCACTAATCTTCCATACCTCCGTACCCATTAAAGCGGTGTGAAGTTCCCCCTGCTCGTTTCCGCAGTTGATGTCCTTGCCTTGCTTGCGTTCTGCAGGGGGGTACCTATCCATTCGGCATGTTTCTAGTGTTCTTATCTCCTTCTCTTGGTACTCCACCTGGGTTGGTTTCTTGGCTTCCTGTATTCGCGGTTGTTTTGTTGTTTATTTTCTGCCATTCCACTTCCTGGTCCGATACCCTCCGTTATACTTGGTTTGCGGTATGCATGGTATGACCCTGCGTAGACTTCGGTATTTTCGTTCCGGGCCTGCTATCCCCTCCTTATAAAGTCTGGCGCCGTCCTCCGCTTACCGCATCCTGTGGTATGTCCCCCGAACCTGTCACTGATATTTCCCGCCTCCTTGATGAAGCTGCTTGCAGTTTTATTTCTTTGGCCGATCCCCTGCTGACGTCCATCCTTGTCCGTGCCGACGACCCCCTCAATGACCGTGAGGTCGTCGAGGACCTTGCTGTTCTTTACCGGTCTTGTACCACCAGTCAAGGCCTCGGTCGCAGTTGGCCCTGACTTGACCGCGTACGGCACCTCCTCGTCGAACGTTGGGAGCAAAATCGACAGGCCCCTTGGGCGCCCTCTTTGTCCCTCGTCACGTCGGCCGCCGCCAATGACCTGGACCTTCCGATTGTCCTTTCCTCTCGCGCTTCACGTGGAGATTGTCCTTCCTCCCCTATTTTGGTTTCCTCCACAGAATCTTTCACAGAATCTTCTGACATATGTTTCTTGTGTGTTAGGCCTCTCTGCTTTTTTTGACTGATTAGACGTTTCCGATTCAGGATGAACCTTCCCGTCCTCCCACGCGTCACCTCCCTGATGATGCCGGTTGGCTTCTGCCCGCTTTACCGTATCCCATCGATTTCCGCTCTAGCCGTGGCCGCCTTCATCGTCACTGGCGGCAGTGCCGTACCGCTATAGAGAATGCTTTTACTGGTATTGATCATGCCTGCCACCAGTTAGTTGTGGCGTGGCATGATCTCCGGGTGTTCAGGGGTCGGTGCCTTGCCTTGCTTTGGTATGAGGAGGAGTGCGCGCTTGCTCTTGAGTGGCAGCGTGACCAGGGTTATGTTCATCACGGTTCGCCTAGTCCTGCCTAGTTCTCCTAGCTTCTAGTTTGCGTTCGGTAGTTTCCATTACATCTCCCCCCAAACTTTAAAATTAGACTGCCCCCAGTCAATAGCCAAATTGTTAGTGCTTTCTCGAAGCTCGTCCCTGAATTGTTGATCAGGCCAGAAGCGTGCTTCCCTGACAGGGAAGCTTGGTGTCTTGTTTAGGCTTCTCACGCCGGCTCCTATAAGTAGCCAGCACCATTCGCGCCCTCTCCTCCCTTTTCCGCACAGCCATTATGTCCCACCCTCCTGCCGATTCCTTCCGTGCGTCCCTTGCCCATCAATACCTGATCCGAGCCGACGAGGCCCTGGACCGCCTTGCCCATCTCCCTTCGGGCGGGTTTAACAACGAGACAGCCGCCTTTGGCCTTGCCGGTCTGATTGGTAGTTGGAACGACCTTCGCAAGCACGGGGTGCAGTGGCCACGGTATGCCGAGGCTTGCCGTGAGTTTCTTCATCACTGGGGCCCCCGTCGGGACGAACCATGGGCCCGCCGGCTAGACGACGTGGTGGTATGTTGTTCCGCCGCCTCCCCTTTTGTGACATCATTGATCTGTGCCTCAGCTTCCCGAAGAGCGGGCCCTCCTTGCGCTGGACACCCTTCCCATGCTCCCTGCTCCTGCTCCAACCACTACCACGCCGTCAACCAGTGCCCCCTGTCCCCCATGCCTATCTTGCTCACGCCACACGATCCAGCCCTCCGCCTCCACCGGCTCCTTCTCCTCCTACCTTGGCTTCTCTCCCTTCCGTTACCGTTGTTCATCAGGTTCCCTCCCGCACCGCTCTGAGCACGGGCCGTTCTTCCGACGCGTCCACTAGCACCTCGTCCTCTGCCACTCCCACGGTTCCTTCCGCCGCGCCCCCTTCACCTGACCCCAAAACCGATGCTGACGCGGAAGGCAAAGACGAGGGGGTCCCCAGTTATGACAGTTCCTCCATCAGTTCCGACGGCCGCGTTTCGCCTTCCCCCACGGACCTCATCAATCTAACGTCCGACTTTGGTCCTCCGGTGGTTCCTTTGGTCATTGCGCCTGCTGTTTTCCAACCGGGACACGATCGCCCCAAAGCGCCTCCTGCGCCTCCAGCACCTGACCTCGATACCGACGCTGACGCGGAAGGCGAGGACGAGGGGGTTTGCAGTCATGACGATTCCTCCACCAGTTCCGACGGCCGCGCTTTGCCTTCCCCCGCGGTCCTCATCGATCTAACGTCCGACTTTGGTCCTCCGGCGGTTCCTTTGGCCGTTGCGCCTGCTGTTTCCCAACCGGACCACGATCTTCCCAAAGCGCCTCCTGTGCCCCTGGTGCCTCGCCCTGTCGTTGCCTCCGGCGCCACGCCCTGGATGTCTCGTGTAGCACGCGCGTTGTCCGAAACCCCATCGTCGTCGGCCTAGCAGCCTTACCGCCCGGTACGTCAATCCTCCACCTTGGATTATTTTTCCTGACCTGCCCGCAGCCTTCCCCTAACTACCCGCCGCTGCCCCCCACTCTCCTAGATGCCGAAGACTGGCCGCACATTCCATCTGGCCTAACCGCTCCTGTCAACTTCTACCAGTCCCGGGTCACCCTTGAGCGCAATCTTGACCAGGCCCGTGCCATGCTTCAGTCCTACCGAGTCCGAGTCGAAGCTGACTGCCGACGTTATCTAGTGGCCCAACAAGCCCTCTCTACCTCCACCTTACAGTCGAACGCCGTCGCTCATTTTGCCGCGGAGTGCCATAGCGCTATCCAGTGGCAAGTTCGAAACCACATCCCTGCCGATGCCTTCCCGCCGGAACGCAGCCCCCCCCTCTCCAACGTCATCCCCCTGGAGGACTTTGATCCCTCCAAAAACGACTCTGACATGGATTGTTCCTAGGCCCGCAGAATAGTGTCCTCGAACCTAGATGTTTTTTGTACTTGGATGACTTGTTGTACCATAATATATCTTGTTCCCCGCATTCAACCATTTTGCGCTCAGGTTCCATCATTGCGCTCTGTAAACATTAAAAGAAAAATTATACTTATCGGTTAGTGATCTTTGTGGCTTTGGCCACTCGTTAATCCTCGTGATGTTCTTCTTGGTGGGTCCCATAGTCTTCTGTAGCTCCTTCCTTGTCGTCCAGCAATTCGGTTTCCTCCAGCTCCCGTAGCCTTGCTGTATCAATGTCCAAGGCCGTGTCCGGCAGCTCGATACGTTCCCTCGGAAAGTATGGGATGAGCCTAAACGCCGCTACCGGCCGGTGCAGTACCGACCCGTCCAATTCGCATAGAACGTACGCTCCCCCCCGGTTACGTGACACCACCACCAGCGGGCCCAAGTAACGCGGTTTCATTTTCCGGTTGTGCGTAACCTCTATCCTCGTATTCCTCATCAATACTAGTGCGCCCCGCTCGAAATCATAATCTTTGATAGTGGCTGCATTGTCCTGTTCGAAGTGGATTGCTGCCTGACGGCGGGCTTCAAACACCGTGCTATGTAGCCGTTCTAGTTGCTCGTATCGTCGTTGCAGATCAATAGCCTGTTGCACTACCAAGTCTGTTGCCGACAAAATCGTGTTTGGCGGTGGTTGTAGGTAAGTGGCTTCTATGATGTCGGCCGGCAGTAGCGGATGTGTCCCCGTGGTGGCGTAGTACGGCGAACATCCCATTCTCCGCCGTACCGTTACCCGTTCCAACCAAAACACGGAATACGCGGCCTTGCTCCACCGACTTTCGTCCCTGTCTACGGCCTTGAAGAGTGCTTGTCTTACGTCAAAGTGTGGTCTTTCCACTATCCCGTTGGCCCGTTTATTGTAACCCGATATCTGAATATGGTGTAGATTATACTTTTTTGCCAAATGTGCGACGGCCTTGATAATGGGCGCCCCGTTGTCGGTTACTATTTCGTGCAGTGTTCCCCACTGGCATATGATGTCCTCAAATATCCAGTTACTGACTGCCTCCACGTTCTCTTTTGCCATCATCCGAAATTCAGGCCAATGTGTCAGAGAACATCGGCCTTGGATGATATACTTGAAGCGGCGCGACTTGGGCATGACCATGGTGTCTATATATATTTTTCCGAAGAGGGGTGCCGGAGTCGCTACGATCGGTGGAATCGATAACTTGGTAGTTTGCTGTACCTGACAGATGTGACACGTCCGCACATACCAAACAATATCTGCCCGTACTTGCGGCCACCAGAATCGTTCCAATAGAGCCGCCCTGGTCGCATACATCCCTCTGTGGCCTAGGTCGTCGTGCATCGCTTGCAGTATTCTGATCCTTTTGGCGGGTTTGATAACTAGCTTATGTGCTCCAGCGCCATCCCGTCTCCAGAGTCTGCTTCCGCTGATGAAGAAATTCGTGGCGTACCGGATGAACCGCCGGTATTCCTCATCTCCCATGTCGCTGGGTCGAACCAAATCCCCTATTCATTTCCTTATCCTTTCCACGCAGTGGTCTTCCGCTTGAGCCTTTGCGCTTCTAGGTATGGAGTTATATACCAAATGGGTATTGTCATCGCGTAGCTCCCGTGGCTCCTCCGCCAAGCAAATTTCTGGTCTCTCAGTCGCGTCGCCTTTGTCCGTAAGTCCATAGATCGCTACTACTTGTCTCCGGACATTTGAATCGCACCCGACTAAGGGTGGTAGGCAATGTCCGAGTGGTGACGCTTCCCTTAGTACCCAAGCCGGCGGTTGTAAGATATGTAAGAAACCGTGCATCCGATCTATCCAGTTGTCGAAGACCTCGTTGTCGCCCTTGTCAGGTTCTGGGTTGCCCGGCTGTCGTGGTCGGTGGGACAGCCCATCCGGCCCGTGGAATTCGCTTTTTACATGAACCAAGTCGAAGTGAAACAGTAAAATCGCCACGATCCAACGGTTCATACTTGCCAACGGCTGAATATCCGAATGAGATAACATACCCTTGATGTACTGTGCATCTACCTCAACGATGAGGTTCCTTACACCGAGCAAATACATCCGCATATTTTGCAAAGCCCGAAATAGACCATAAAGCTCCAATTTTGGTTGGCTGTACCTTGATTCCCGGTCGTTAAGCGTTATGGACCCAAAGCGATTATATCTCCGTTGCTTCCAATTTGCCGCTGCGCACTGGCAAAGGAAGAATCCCACGGCGATGTAGGAGGTATCCACCGCTAAGATGACCGGGTCTGCCGAGACGTAGTCTATCGGTACGAGGGGATTTGCAGTTTTAAGTGTTGCCACTAAATCCCGTTGCGCCGCAACTTGTAAGTCCCCGAATTTGAACGGTACGTCTTTACACGTCAGTTTGACAATGTGGTGTGCTTGGTGTGCAAAGTTTTTTACGAATATCCGTAAGACCCCTATGGACCCTAGGAACGCGCGCACCTCAGATATGTCTCCACAGGGTCCCCACCGTTCCAACAGCCCTAGTCGGCTTTCTTCCGGAATCCGTCCTTGTGGCGTGCATACGTGCCCTAAAATCTTGACTTGTTCCGCGCAAAGTACCAGTTTGTGTCCCGAGAATGTACCTCCGCAGTACTTCATCCGCTGTAGTACCCGGTTTAGGACCTCGAAGAATTCCCAAAGTGCCAGTCTTATGTTCGGGTTCTGGGGATGCGTGGCGGGTTCTCCGTTAATTAGTTTCCAATCCTTTGGGCCCTTAACGCCGACATCATCAATAAATACTAGCACAAATAAGGGGATCTCCGGTTGCAGGATAAAGACCACGTCGTCATGGAAGATTGGTACCGAGTTAGTCCATCCCATCGGTAAGGTCACCAACCTCAATGCCCCAAAAGGGGTCTGGAAAGTCGTAAGATCGCGTGAGATCGGAGATATTAGATGCTCGTCGTATCCAACATAGGTCGAGTGTGGCACCACAGATTCTTCCCGCAAACGACTTGGCTACATGATCCGGGTACGACGGGACGCCCGAGTGCCAAATAGTTACCCGATTAAGGGGTTCCAAGCTGTGTACGATCCGTAGCTTCCCATTCTTTTTGAGGACGCAGAACCAATGTGATCGGTAGGAAGAATTTGACGGTTCATAGACGCCCGCTTTGATTTTCGTGCGTATTATCTCCATAATTTCCCCTTCTAAGCCTGGCGGTATCGGGATGTTCTTTTCGTTCCAGGGTACGTGTGGTATGGTCGGAATGACAATCGGAGGGAACATTGCCGGATTAAAACTCCCCTGCTTGGTATCTTCCCATGCGAACGCCCGATTCTGTTTTGCCACAAGGTCGGTGAGTACCCTTAGTTCAGCTTTTGATAGGAAACCAGTGTCGTGATCTTTTATGAACTGTTCCAGCCGCTCTGCCGTAAACCGCCCTGTAGGAACCATCGGCGGTGGGTTCGGATTTAGGGTGGGTATTGATGCTAGTGGGTCTCCGATAATATTCCTTTCGATGTGGTAGTCCTCTGCCACGTGTCCCGGTACCGGTTTCACCTTTAAGGCTACAGGTTTGTACTTTTTCTTGGTCTGTATGCCCTTGCGTTTTGCTATTCCGGCAAACGTCCCCAGTGGGTTGTTGGCCCTAGTTTTGGTCGGAACTTCTGTTCGGCGGGTCTGACAATCGTTGTTACAGTTGGTAGATTTTTGTTTTGCGTGCCCTAGAAGGTAACTGTCAGTGAGTAGTATTGAATCGTCGGGTGCAATGTGTTTGAACAGTTCAGATGCGGTGATATAAAGGTAGGCCAACGTAGCCTCATATGCTCCTTGGGAGCTGTCTTTTATAGGTTGCTTGGTAGGTACATGCTTGGGATCGGAAGAGGATAAGCTGTTCGTAGAGACCGTTCCTGGAACGGCCTCGTCAATTAGTGCGTATGAAATAATTTCTGCGGTATTGTCCTTGTAGTTGTATTCCAGCGTCAGCGCGACATCTCCGTGATCACCGCCAATCACTTCCTCGATGCCGTCCGAAAACACTCGTAACCTTTGGTATCCGCCAGAACGTACTGTTGGGTGGGCCATCTCTTATCTGGGGGACTCCCGCGAGGATAAGTAGGTATCGTTCGTATGGCCCCCGTGTTTGGGTCGGTTATGGTGATCGACGTATTTTCCGTGCTATGTGTTTTGACTGCACTTCTGGTGAGGACATCGAAGGGTTTTCCTAAGAGTACGTCGTACGCCGGTTGACGGATGACGTGTATCTGTAAGAAAAGGGTTATATCGTCGAATACGCACGGCACGTTAGTTGCTAATCCCAGGGATGCGTCAATGGCTCCGTTGGCGCTTTGCATATGCAATACGATCGACGGATTGTAGGAGATCCTGATCCAATTTGCCACATCTTCCGACATGGAAATTATCTGGGACCCACTATCCACGATACACTCCACTTCCGCTTTCTGTCCTATGAGCGCGGTTATGGACCTAAGCGAATCAGTATCTTGGGCTACGCAGAACTTCTCCAGAACGGCGCCCAGCGGTAAGGATTTGAGGTAGTTTAACACCGGGTCTGACAATGTTCGCGAGGCGTAGTTGATGGCGGTCAGATCGTTGGTGTTAGAGAGAATACGTAAAGATTTTCCGCCACTATCCACTACCTCGACCGAAGAGGTTTGTGCTTCTTCTACCCCATCGTCCGTGACTTCTTCTATCTGGGCTATATTTGTTGCCAAGATGCGTTTTGGCGTAACCGCTGCCCTAGCCAAATTGCGTATGTCTGGTGCAATGCTCAGAACTTCCCCGACTGTCATCGTGACGTGAGCCTCCATCAACCGTCCGAAGACCGCTTTGGTGTGTTCTACTGATTGGATTGGTACCTCCGTTTGGTAGGCCCCGTTGTTTCGCTTGTCCGGCTTGCCCATCACCCTGTCTGCGGGTGGCACATATCGACGCGGGATGCCAGAGAACGGGTGTAGCGGTGCTTCCAGATCTGGCACCTCGGTGACTGTAGGCTTGTTGACAGGTCGGTTAGTCCCTTTGGTCGGCGTAGTTTGCCTGACCGGAGCAGCCTCGGGAGTGGCCATTGGCCGGTAGTCGGTTAACGGATGCTTCGCTTTGGGGATCTGGACCCCATCCATTACCTGGCGGTTACGGTTTCCCGCCTCCCGTAATTCTAATACTTCCAGTTGCTCTTTAAGGGCTGCAATCTGCTGCCCTATGTCTGTAGTGACGTTCGCAAAAGTAGCCGAGGGCGCCGGTACCTGTGTTTTTGCCGGAGAAATTTCAAACACCAGCTGCTGGATGTTGGTCTGAATGGGATCCGGGTTTGCGTTGGCCGAGAGAGTTCCCGTAGCTATGTTTCCCGGGTTGCGGCAGTGGTACTCATCGACCCTGTCTTTGTAAAGGGGTTTACTGGGGTCGTAGGGAATGAAACCGCCCGACGGAAGTACTACCTTTCCTTCCGCATTTCGTTGGCATCGCCCCCGCAGGATGTAGTCTTCGAGAACGTTACATCTGCCCCTGACCATGGTATGCCCGATTTCTCCGCAAAAATGGCAGCCATCTCCTAGCAGCAGACAGCTATTCTGTCGGTTGTTCCCTATCCCTCCTCCGTTTGGGGCCACCACTTTTTCTAGGGCTGCTGCCATGGCCAATTTTACGATATTGCCAAGATCTTCTTTCTTAATATATCCGTTGTCTGTTGCGGGCGTATTTGCGGTGCTGCGCATTGCTTGCATTCCTGGTGCCAGTAATACCCCTCCAGCGTAGCCTGTTGGCGGGGCGGGGGTTGGCGCAGAACTTGTATTGGTGCCGTGCAATATCCATACGCCGGCCTCATATACCTGACTAACCTCGTGAGGCTCGTCAGGGTGGTGGTTGGGAGCTAAGATCTCTAACCGTCTCGCTATTTTTGTCCATAATGACGTCGGGAATCCCTGCTGGAAGTACCGCTTTTCCTCGTTTGCGGAGATTTTGTCGTGACTCTTTAGCCATTGCGCAATTTGTTGGAACGTTTGGTAATAGTCTGAGAGCTGGCCCAATGTAGTTAAGCCCGTACGGAACGTGCCCGTTACGTGCCTTTCCAGGTCGCTCACCGCCCATTTGGCTTGCTCCTCTGCTCTGGGATATAATTTCACAATTGCAGCTTTCCACTCCGCGTAGATGTACGGGCGGTTTGGTTCGCCGGTATTACCTTCAAACTGCGGAATACATGTCCATAGTTCCGCCGTGTCGTACGACACATATCGTGCCGCATATTCCTTCTTATGGCGCTTGTCCGTGACCTGGCAATCGCGAAACAAGTACTCTAATTCGTGGAAGTAGTGAGGTAGCTCCCTTGGCTTGTTTTCATTCCATTTTGGGGCTGTTCCGCTGCCCCTAGTCAGCATCCGCGAAGCGGTGTTTTCCTCCATTCTCCTGGGTTGACTATCTCCGATTAGTTTTGGTGGGTGCTGAACGGTGATGACGCCCAAAAGTCGCTAAGTACTGTCAAGGGTAAACGGTACCTAGCTACTGTGGAAG
>QLOM01003284.1:0-25918 GCA_003313785.1 Termitomyces sp. MG148 | reverse complement strand
GTAGTCCCAGACCCCCCCCCCTGTAGATAGTTGAATCGTTTGTTTTCCATAGCCCGAACAATTTCTTTTCTTAGGACCCGTTGCCATATATGTTGTTGACCCTTCTAGCCCGTTCCGAGCAAGCCCATGCTTTGGCGATGCTTTGCGATTTCTGCTTCTTGTGGCCTTCTTTTGAAGGGCTGCCATCTTCTTGTCTCCGCTGCTCCTCCTTCTGTGTTATAAGTTTTTGTCCCCTACTCCTTCCATTGTGGCCTGTCTTTTTGTGTCGTTATGGTCCCTCCCCCCATTTCACCCCTCTATGCTTTTGCCGTCGCCTGTACTCGTGCTTTTACCGGTATGGCCAATCGATGCCTTGAGGTGATCCTTGTTGTCATGTCTCTTCCAGAACACAATTGGGCCCTCGTAAATAGCCTCGCCGCCTTACTAGAAGTGTGGGAGGAATGGCAAGTAAGGGAGGTAGTCTGGCCCCGTGCTCGTATTGCCCAGCATGTACTCATCAAACACTGGTTCCGTCACAACCTCGAGTCTTGGTCGCCAACCATTATATCGGTGGTGGTAGGTTGCCTTTGCCTCTCCTGTTGTGCTATTCACCCTTTCCTTAGCGTGTGGTGGTTGCTGAGGATAGTTCCCTCCTGGAAGGCTCTTTCTTTCACCCTCCCCCCGTACCTTTGGTAATAGGTCCCCCATCCTCTGTTGCTTTGCCGCGCCCTCCTTCCCTCCACGGTGCTTCCAACTGGCAATGGCTCCTGGCCTGCCTGCCTTTTCCGGTCGAGTTTCGCCAGAGTCAGGCCAGCCTTTGCCGTCTCCACGACCACGCGTGCTCCTTGGCTGGCCTTCTCTGCTCCGATGCCAAAGCCTTGCGCCTTCGGTTGTACCTGGTCCGTCAAGATGCCGATATCCTCAGTACCCGCGTGGATGCCCTTGTTTGGTACCAGGCAGAGTGTGATAACGCCCTCTCCTGGCACGCCAATAACCATTTTCCGCCTGATGCCTTCTCCAAGCTTTACGCCACATCCTATTTCTCCCCTTCCCCAGCGCATGCCACCATTTTGTCGTAGCCTAGTGTGTGGACTGTAGCATAAAACATTGCAATTCCATGGCTTTGATTCCTTTCCTTTTCTGAATGAGTTCCGGTTTTTGTTAGTTGGGTTCTTCTCTCATGTTTTCCTTGTGTCCATCATTGACCACTGATCTTCCACACATCCGTACCCATTAAAGCGGTGTGAAGTTCTCCCTTCTCGTTTCCGCAGTTGATATCCTTGCCTTGCTTGCGTTCTGCAGTGGGATACCTATCCATTCGGCATATTTCTGGTGTTGTTATTTCCTTCTCTTGGTACTCCACCTGGGTTGGTTCCTAGTGTTCGCTGGCCTCCTGTATCAGCGGTTGTTTTGTTGTTTATTTTCTGCCATTCCACTTCCTGGTCCGGTACCCTCCGTTATACTTGGTTTGCGGTAGGCATGGTATGACCCTGCGTGGACTTTGGTATTTTCGTTCCGGGCCTGCTGTCCTCTCCCTATAAAGTCTGGCACCGTCCTCCACTTACCACATCCTGTGGTATGTCCCCTGAACCTGTCACCGATATTTTCCGCCTCCTTGATGAAGCCGCTCGCACTTTTATTTCTTTGGCCGATCCCCTGCTGACGTCCATCCTTGTCCATGCTGACGACCCCCTCAATGACTGTGAGGTCGTCGAGGACCTTGCTGTTCTTTACCGGTCTTGTACTACTGGTCGAGGCCTTGGTCGCAATTGGCCCCGACTTGACCGCGTACGGCACCTCCTCGTCGAATGTTGGGAGCGAAATTGACAGGCCCCTTGGGCGCCCCCTTTGTCCCTCGTTGCGTCGGCTGCCGCTGATGACCTGGACCTTCCAATTGTCCTTTCCTCTCATGCTTTGCGTGGAGATCGTCCTTCCTCCTCTATTTCAGTTTCCTCCACAGAATCTTCCAATGTATGTTTCTTGTGTGTTAGGCCTCTCTGCTTTTTGACTGATTAGCAGTTTCCGATTTAGGATGAACCTTCCTGTCCTCCCACGCATCACCTTCTTGATGATGCCGGTTGGCTTCCGCCCGCTTTACCGTATCCCATCAATTTCCACTCTAGTCGTGGCCGCCTTCATCGTCACTGGCAGCAGTGCCGTACCGCTATAGAAAATGCTTTTACCGGTATTGATCATGCCTGCCACCAGTTAGTTGTTGCGTGGCATGATCTCCGGGCGTTCGGGGGTTGGTGCCTTGCCTTGCTTCGGTATGAGGAGGAGTGCGCGCTTGCTCTTGAGTGGCAGCGTGACCAGGGTTATGTTCATCGTGGTTCACCTAGTCCTGCCTAGTTCTCCTAGTTTCTAGTTTGCGTTCGGTAGTTTGTGCTTTTTGGTCTGCTTCCCTCGTCCTTTCTCCTTTTCCATTACATCTCCCCCAAACTTTAAAATTAGACTGCTCCCAGTCAATAGCCGAATTGTTAGTGCTTTCTTGAAGCTCATCCCTGAACTGTTGATCAGGCCAGAAGCACGCTTCCCTGACAGGGAAGCTCGGTGTCTTGTTTAGGCTTCTCACGCCGGCTCTTATAAGTAGCCAGCGCCGTTCGCACCCTCTCCTCCCTTTTCCTGCACAGCCATTATGTCCAACCCTCCTGCTGATTCTTTTCGTGCATTCCTTGCCCATCAATACCTGAACCAAGCTGATGAGGCCCTGGACCGCTTTGCCCATCTCCCTTTGGGCGGTTCTAATGATGAGATGGCTGCCTTTGGCCTTGCTGGCCTGATTGGCAGTTGGAACGACCTTAGCGGGCATGGGGTGCAGTGGCCACGGTATGCCAAGGCTCGCCGTGAGTTTCTTTGTCGCTGGGGCCCCTGTCGGGACGAACTGTGGGCCCGCCGGCTAGACAATGTAGTGGTATGTCGTTCCGCCGCCTCCCCTTTTGTGACATCATTGATCTGTGCCCCAGCTTCCTGAAGAGCGGGCCCTCCTTGCGCTGGACACCTTTCCCATGCTCCCTGCTCCCGCCCCAACCACTACTGCGCCGTCGACCAGTGCCCCTACCCCCGAAGTCCCCTGCTACACCACCGTAGAAAAAAGGAAGGGACGCGCCCCCAATCCCCCTGTTTCTTCTGCGTTGGTTCCTACGGGTGTCCGACCAGCCCCCAACGCCGCCACCGCCCCCCGCGCCCTAGTACCAACGGGCGTTAAGACTGTTCCAAAACGGCTGGCTCGATGCCCCAACCCTTCTGTGGCTGATGACGTGGCATGAGCATTGGCCTCATTCCAGGTCTCTTCACAGGTACGTACTTCTTTGTTCCGCTGCCTGTCGCCCGGTCCTGAGTTACCTTACCAGTTTTCCCTGGCCAACCTTGTGTTCCTCATTCCTCCACCACGCACTCCCCGACTCCATCCTGACAATCCCGCCTGGGGAGCCAGTACCGCTGTTCCCGCAGGCAAGGGAACCATATGTCTCCTGGATTTCCCCACCCAGCATTGCGTGCGCAAGGAGCAGGGCCCAGTAAGTCCTTGCTTGTCTCCTGTGTGTGTACCGGTTGTCCTTATCTGTCCGCAGTGTGATTCCTGCATCATAAAGAATATCGATGGTTTTTGCTGGTACCCCGGTCTCCAATGGCCTTGTCATCCCTGTACCGTCGCTGCGAAACACTGTACCTTGTCTGGCATGAGTTTATGTAATTGCAAAGCTGCCAGTCACGATGCCGTGGGCCTTGCCATTTGTGTTGCCCGTGTTTGTGCCGCTCGCAAGTTCCTCCGGCTTCACGGGAGAGGCGCCAAGATTGAGCGCGGCTTCTCTGCCGGTGTTGGCATTTGGGCTCAGCCTCATCTCGCCCTTAAGCGCAAGCGCTCTGCTGACCCTGCTGCAGGCGACAGCCCTTCCAACGGTGGTGAGTACGCACCTTCTTTGAAATGGTTGCAGAGTCTCTCGACTCCTCCCGCAGAGACCTCGACCCATGTCCTGCGCCCGCGTCCTCCCTCTTTTGAACCCACTTGCCCACCTCCCAATCCTTGCCTTATACTGTTTGTGATCCTGCCCCCTGTCCCCCGCGCCTATCTTGCTCACGCCATACAATCCAGCCCTCCGCCTCCACGAGCTCCTTTTCCTCCTACCATGGCTTCTTTCCCTTTCGTTACCGTCATTTGTCAGGTTCCCTCCAGCACTGCTCCTAGCACAGGCCGTTCTTCCGACACGTCCACTAGCACCTCGTCCTCTGCCACTCCCACGGTTCCCTCCGCTGTGCCTCCTTCACCTGACCTCAATACTGACGCTGACGTGGAAGGCAAAGACAAGGAGGTCCCCAGTCATGACGGTTCCTCCACCAGTTCCAGCGGCCGCGCTTTGCCCTCCCCCGCGGACCTCATTGATCTGTTGTCCAACTTTGGTCCTCCAGCGGTTCCTTTGGTCGTTGCGCCTGCTGTTTCCCAACCGGAACGCAATCGCCCCGAA
The DNA here is from genome assembly GCA_003313785.1 of Termitomyces sp. MG148. Lineage (NCBI taxonomy): Eukaryota > Fungi > Basidiomycota > Agaricomycetes > Agaricales > Lyophyllaceae > Termitomyces > Termitomyces sp. MG148. The sequence goes on along the minus strand of QLOM01003284.1, from coordinate 21,479 downwards.
GCGCCTCTTGCGCCTCCGGCACCTCGCCCCATCGTTGCCTCCGGCGTCGCGCCCTGGATGTCTCGTATAGCATGCGCATTGTCCAAAACCCCATCTATGTCGGCCTGGCAGCCTTATCGCCCGGTATGTCAATCCTCTACCTTGGATTATTTTTCCTGACCTGCCTGCAGCCTTCCCCTAACTACCCACCACTGCCCCCTACCCTTCTGGATGTCAAAGACTGGCCGTGCCTTCCGTCTGGTCTGACCGCTCTTGTCAACTTCTACTAGTCCCAGACCACTCTTGAGCGCGATCTTGACCGGGCCCGCGCCATGCTTCAGTCTTACCGAGTCCAAGTTGAGGCTGACCGCCGACGTTATCTAGTGGCCCAACAAGCCCTCTCCACCTCCACCTTACAGTCGAACGCCATCGCCCATTTTGCCGCGGAGTGCTATAGCGCTATCCAGTGGCAAGTTCAAAACCGCATCCCTGCCAACGCCTTCCCGCCGGAACGCAGCCCCCCCCTCTCCAACGTCATCCCCCTGGAGGACTTTGATCCCTCCAAAAGCGACTCTGACATGGATTGTTCCTAGGCCCGCAGAGTAGTGTCCCCAGACTTATATGTTTTTTGTACTTAGATGTCTTGGTGTTCCGTAATATATCTTGTTCCCTGCATGCAACCATTTTGTGCTCAGTTTCCATCATTGCGCGCTGTAAAAATTGAAAATTTAACTTATTAGTTAGTGATCTTTGTGGCTTTGGCCACTTGTTAATCCTTGTGTTGTTCTTCTTGGTTGGTCCCATAGTCTTCTGTAGCCCCTTCCTCATCATCCAGCAATTTGGTTTCCTCCAGCTCCCGTAGCCTTGCTGTATCAATGTCCAAGGCCGTGTCCGGTAGCTCAATACGTTCCCTCGGAAAGTATGGGATGAGCCAAAACGCCGCTACCGGCTGGTGTAGTACCAATCCGTCCAATTTGCATAGAACGTACGCTCCCCCTTGGTTACGTGACACCACCACCAGCAGGCCCAAGTAACGCAGTTTCATTTTCCGGTTGTGCGTAACCTCTATCCTCGTATTCCTCATCAATACTAGTGCGCCCCGCTCGAAATTGTAATCTTTGATAGTGGCCACATTGTCCTGTTTGAAGCGGATTGCTGCCTGGCAGCAGGCTTCAAACACTGTGCTATGTAGCCGTTCTAGTTGTTTGTATTGTCGTTGCAGGTCAATAGCCCGTCGCACTACCAAGTCCGTTGCAGACAAAATTGTGTTTGGCGGCGGTTGTAGGTAGGTGGCTTCTATGATGTCGGCTGGCAGTAGCGGATGTGTCCCAGTGGTGGTGTAGTACGGCAAACATCCCATCCTCCACCACACCGTTACCCGTTCCAACCAAAACACGGAATATGCGGCCTCGCTCCACCGACTTTCGTCCCCGTCTATGGCCTTGAAGAGTGCTTGTCTTACATCAAAGTGTGGTCTTTCCACTATCCCATTGGCCCGTTTATTGTAACCCAATATCCAAATATGGTGTAGGTTATACTTCTTTGCCAAATGTGCGACGGCCTTGATAATGGGCGCCCTGTTGTCGGTTACTATTTCGTGCAGTGTTCCCCATTGGCATATGATGTCCTCAAATATCCAGTTACTGACTGCCTCCGCGTTCTCTTTTGCCATCATCCAAAATTTGGACCAATGTGTCAGGGAACATTGGCCTTGGATGATATACTTGAAGCGGCGCGACTTGGGCATGACCATGGTGTCTATATATATTTTTCCGAAGAGGGGTGCTGGAGTCGCTACGATTGGTGGGATTGATAGCTTGGTAGTTTGCTGTACCTGACAGATGTGACACGTCTGCACATACCAAATGATATCTGCCCGCACTTGCGGCCACCAGAATCGTTCTAATAGAGCTGCCCTAGTCGCATACATCCCTCTGTGGCCTAGGTCGTCGTGCATTGCTTGCAGTATTCTGATCCTCTTGTCGGGTTTGATAACTAGCTTGTGTGCTCCAGCGTCATCCCGTCTCCAGAGTCTGCTTCCGCTGACCAAGAAGTTCGTGGTGTACTGGATGAACCGTTGGTATTCCTCATCTTCCATGTCGCTGGGTCGAACCAAATCCCCTATCCATTTCCTTACCCTTTCCACGCGGTGGTCTTCCATCTGAGCCTTTGCGCTTCTAGGTACAGAGTTGTATACCAAATGGGTATTGTTATTGCGTAGCTCCCGTGGTTCCTCTGCCAAGCAAACTTCCGGTTTTTTGGTCGTGTCGCCTTTGTCCGTAAGTCCATAGATTGCTACCACTGTATCTTGTTTCCGGACTTTTGAATCGTACTCGACTAAGGGTGGTAGGCAGTGTCCGAGTGGTGACGCTTCCCTTAGTACCCAAGCCGGCGATTGTGAGATATGTAAGAAACCGTGCATCCAATCTATCCAGTCATCGAAGACCTCACTGTCGGCGGGACAGTCCATCCGGCCTGTGGAATTCACTTTTTACATGAACCAGGTCAAAATGAAACAGTAAAATTGCCACAATCCAGCGGTTCATACTTGCCAATGGTTGAATATCCAGATGAGATAACATACCCTTGATGTACCGTGCATCCACCTCAACAATGAGGTTTCTTACACCGATCAGATACATCCGCATATTTTGCAAAGCCCGAAATAGGCCATAAAGCTCCAATTTCAGTTGGCTGTACCTTGATTCCCAGTCATTAAGCGTTATAGACCCAAAGCGATTATATCTCTGTTGCTTCCGATTTTCCACGGCACACTGGCAAAGGAAGAACCCCACGGCAATGTAGGAGGTATCCACCGCTAAGATGACCGGATCTGCCGAGACATAGTCTATTGGTACAAGGGGATTTGCAGTTTTAAGTGCTGCCACTAAATCCCGTTGCACCGCAACTTGTAAGTCCCCGAATTCAAACGGCACGTCCTTACGCGTCAGTTTGACAATGTGGTGTGCTTGGTGTACGAAGCTTTTTACAAATATCCGTAAAACCCCTATGGACCCTAGGAACACGCGAACCTCAGATATGTCTCCACAGGGTCCCCACCGTTCCAACAGCCCTAGTCGGCTTTCTTCCAGAATCCGTCCTTGCGGTGTGCATACGTGCCCTAAAATCTTGACTTGTTCCACGCAAAGTACCAGTTTGTGTCCCGAGAATGTACCTCTGCAGTACTTCATCCACTGTAGTACCCGGTTTAGGACCTCAAAGAATTCCCAAAGTGCCAGTCTTATGTTTGGGTTCCGGGGATGCGTGGCAGGTTCTCCGTTAATTAGTTTCCAATCCTTTGGGTCCTTAACGCCGACGTCGTCAAAATAAGGGGATCTCCGGTTGCAGGATAAAGACCACGTCGTCATGGAAGATCGGTACCGAGTTAGTCCATCCCATCAGTAAGGTCACCAACCTCAATGCCCCGAAGGGGGTCTGGAAAGTCGTAAGATTGCGCGAGATCGGAGATATTAAACGCTCGTTGTATCCAACATATAGGTCGAGTGTGGCACCACAGATTCTTCCCGCAAATGACTCGGCTACATGATCTGGGTATGGTGGGATGCCCGAGTGCCAAATAGTTACCCGATTAAGGGGTTCCAAGCTGTGTACGATCTGTAGCTTACCATTCTTTTTGAGGACGCAGAACCAACGTGATCGGTAGGAAGAATTTGATGGTTCATAGATGCCCGCTTTGATTTTTGTGCGTATTATCTCCATAATTTCCCCTTCTAAGCCTGGCGGTATCGGAATGTTCTTTTTGTTCCAGGGTACGTGTAGTATGGTCGGAATGATGATCGGAGGGAACATTGCCGGGTTAAAACTCCCTTGCTCGGTATCTTCCCATGCAAACGCCCGATTCTGTTTTGCCATAAGGTCGGTGAGTACCCTTAGTTCGGCTTTTGATAGGAAACCAGTGTTGTGATCTTTTATGAACTGTTCCAGCCGCTCTGCCGTAAACTGCCCTGTAGGAACCGTCGGCGGTGAGTTTGGATCTAGGGCGGGTATTGATGCTAGTGGGTCTCCAATAATATTCCTTTCAATGCGGTAGTCCTCTGCCACGTGTCCCGGTACTGGTTTCACCTTTAAGGCTACAGGTTTATACTTTTTCTTGGTCTGTACACCCTTGCATTTTGCTATTCCAGCAAACGTCCTCAGGGGGTTGTCAGCCCTAGTCTTGGTTGGAACTTCTGTTCGGCGAGTCTGACGATCATTGTTACAGGTGGTAGCTTTTTGTTTTGCGTGCCCTAGAAGGTAACTGTCAGTGAGTAGTATTGAATCGTCAGGGGTGATGTGTTTGAACAGTTCAGACGCGGTGATATAAAGGTAGGCCAACATGGCCTCATATGCTCCTTGGGAGCTGTTTTCTATAGGTTGCTTGGTAGGTACATGCTTGGGATCAGAAGAGGATAAACTGTTCGTAGAGACCGTTCCTTGAACGGCCTCGTCAATTAGTGCATATGATATAATTTCTGCGGTATTGTCCTTGTTGTATTTCAGCGTCAGCGCAACATCTCCATGATCACCGCCAATCACTTCCTCAATGCTGACCAAAAACACTTGTGACCTTTGGTATCCGCCGGAACATACTGTTGGGTGGGCCGTCTCTTATCCGGAGGACTCCCACGAGGATAAGTAGGTATTGTTTGTACAGCCCCCGTGTTTGGGTCGGTTATGGTGATTGACGTATTTTCCGCGCTATGTGTCTTTACTGCACTCCTGGTGAGGACATCAAAGGGTTTTCCTAAGAGTACATCATACGCCGGTTGACAGATGACGTGTATCTGTAAGAAAAGGATTATATTGTTGAATACACATGGCACGTTAGTCGCTAATCCCAGGGATGCGTCAATGGCTCCGTTGGCGCTTTGCATATGCAATACAATCAACGGATTGTAGGAGATCCTGATCTGATTTGCTACATCTTCCGACATTGAAATTATCTGGGACCCACTATCCACGATACATTCCACTTCCGCTTTCTGTCCTATGAGCATGGTTATGGACCTAAGCAAATCGGTATCTCGGGCTATGCAGAACTTCTCCGGAATGGCGCCTAGCGGTAAGGATTTGAGGTAGTTTAACACCAGGTCTGACGATGTTTGCGAGGCATAGTTGATGGCAGTCAGGTCGTTGGTGTTAGAAAGAATACGTAAAGATTTTCCACCACTATCCACCACCTCGACCGAAGAAGTTTGTGCTTCCTCTACCCCATCGTCCGTAATTTCTTCTATCTGGGCTGTATTTGTTGCCAAGATGCGTTTCGGCATGACCGCTGCCCTAGCCAAATTGCGTACGTCTGGTGCAATGCTCAGGACTTCCCCCACTGTCATCGTGATGTGAGCCTCTATCAACCGTCCGAAGACCGCTTTGGTGTGTTCTACCGATTGGATTGGTACCTCCGTTCAGTAGGCCCCGTTGTTTTGCTTGTCCGGCTTGCCCATCACCCTGTTTGCGGGTGGAACATATCGACGTGGGATGCCAGAAAACGGGTGTAGCGGTGCTTCTGGATCCGGCACCTCGGTGATCGTAGGCCTGTTGGCGGGTCGGTTAGTTCCTTCGGTCGGCGTGGTTTGATCGACCAGAGCAGCCTCAGGAGTGGCCATTGGCCGGTAGTCGGTTAACGGATGCTTTGCTTTGGGGATCTGGACCCCGTCCATTACCTGGCGGTTACGGTTTCCCACCTCCCGTAATTCTAATACTTCCAGTTGCTCTTTGAGGGCTGCAATCTGCTGCCCTATGTCTGTAGTGACGTTTGCAAAAGTAGCCAAGGGCGCCGGTACCTGTGTTCTTGCCAGAGAAATTTCAAACACCAGCTGCTAGATGTTGGCCTGAACGGGATCCGGGTTTGCATTGGCCGAGAGAGTTCCCGTGGCTATGTTGCCCAGGTTGCGGCGGTGGTACTTGTTGACCCTGTCTTTGTAAAGGGGTTTACTGGGGTCGTAGGAAATGAAACCGCCCGACGGAAGAACTACCTTTCCTTCCGCATTTCGTCGGCATCGCCCCCGCAGGATGTAGTCTTCGAGAACGTTACATCTGCCCCTGACCATGGTATGCCCAATTTCTCCACAGAAATGGCGGCCATCCCCTAGCGGCAGATGGCTATTCTGTTGGTTGTTCCCTATCCCTCCTCCGCTCGGGGCCACCACTTTTTCTAGGGCTGCTGCCACGGCCAATTTTATGATATCGCCAAGGTCCTCTTTTTTAATATATCTGCTGTCTGTTGTGGGCGTATTTGCAGTGCTGCACGTTGTTTGCGTTCCTGGTGCCGGTAATACCCCTCCAGTGTATTCTGTTGGCGAGGCGGGGGTTGGCGCGGAACTGGTATCGGTGCCGTGCAGTATCCATATGCCGGCCTCATATATCTGACTAACCTCGTGAGGCTCGTCAGGGTGGTAGTTGGGAGCTAAGATCTCCACCATCTCGCTATTTTTGTCCATAGTGACGTCGGGAATCCCTGCTGGAAGTACCGCTTTTCCTCGTTTGCGGAGATTTTGTCGTGACTCTTTAGCCATTGCGCAATTTGTTGGAACATTCGGTAATAGTCCAAGAGCTGGCCCAATGTGGTTAAGCCTGTATGGAACATGCCCGTTACGTGCCTTTCCAGGTCGCTCACCGCCCATTTGGCTTGCTCCTCTGCTCTGGGATATAATTTCACAATTGCGGCTTTCCACTCAGCATAGGTGTACGGGCGGTTTGGTTCGCTGGTATTACCTTCGAACTGCGGAATATACGTCCATAGTTCCGCTGTGTTGTACAACACATATTGTGCTGCATATTCCTTCTTATGGCGCTCGTCTGTGACCTGGCAATCGCAAAACAAGTATTCTAATTCGCGGAAGTAGTGAGGCAGCTCTCTTGGCTTGTTTTCATTCCATTTTGGGGCTGTTCCACTGCCCCTGGTTGGCATCTGCAAAGCGGTGTTTTCCTCCATTCTCCTGGGTTGACTGTTTTTGATTAGTTTTGGTGGGTGCTGAACAGGTGTCAGTCGGGGAGTGGCCAGTACCAATATGTCAAATGAGAAGAATTTGTCTAGCGGGGTTACCGGTGATAAGTTTCTTAGGAATAGATCTGGGATATCGTCAACAGTTAGTCTCCGGTATGCCGCTTCTAGTTCTTCCACTAGGGTAGGCGGTATGTAGCGCCTTGTTGAAGGGGTCAGGTCGGTTAATCCAATTCAGATTGGAATTGTTGGTAACAGCGGGAAAAGACTTGATGGTGGTTCTGCAGCTTCCTGGCGTTGCCTTTGTGCTCTAGTTTCTGGTGGTATTCTGTTAAAAGAGTCCCTCGCTGTGGGCTCCAATATGATAATGTCACTTCCTCCCTATAAGCAGAATGAAGACTTATTGCTAGTCTGTTATTATTAGCGTGCTATAGTGGTGACTGATAGTTAGCGAAGAATCATAACCACCTGATTGTTCCCAGTCTTCCATCTGAGCGTGCGACGGAAGTAGCTGTCGGTAGGACGGAAGCTTTTTGGCAGAAACTTCCAATGGTTTATCGGTATGTTATGTTTTTGCGGTAGACGACGGATCGATAGATGCGCAGTAAGTGAGAGGACACTGTCGGAAATGGTGACGGAAACGCTGTTGGATACGCAGGACGCAACGGACAAGTTTGTAATGTCTTTTGAACTCTGTACCGTGAACTCTGGACTATGTTTCGAGGTGAAAGAGATGCTTTATTCCAAACATATTGTACAGTTCTTATAGTATCCCGTCCAACTAAGGTTCCTCCGTTGTCTCTTAGCAGATCCTGCTTTCCTTCTCCGCTATCCGCCTTCCGTCCCCTATTCTTCCGTCATTCCATTTCTCTGTTCCTTTCTGGGGTTCCGCGGTGGGTACCGCTGGGTTTGTTCCATACCATTTTTTGGTCTGTTCCCAACCTATCCTGTCTTTGGGTCCTGTTGGTCCCGCCAAAGGGCAGCGTCCTCATTTGGGATACTTTTGCTCTTTCCACCCTCAGTGCCAGGCTGTCCCTATCAACATTCAAACTGGTTTTTTGGTAGTGCTTTGGACCACCATTTCTACTATTCCTGGCTTTCCAACACAGTATTTGTTGGAGACAAAGCTGTGGCTGCCACCTATCACAAGGCAGAAACCAAAGAGAGGTACTATGTGACCAATACTGAAATTGGTAAGGTCGTACCTTGGGGATTCCCAATGAATCCCCAACAGCTGCAAAAGCTTGAAGAGCTTTTGCAAAATAAATATAAGTCTATCTCCACCTGCACAGAGGCATACTATCTGATGCGCAAATTCCAGTGCATCAACTACAATTTTGATGCCTTCCTGCATGATTACACAATAGCTCTGGTGTGTATACCAGAGTATGAGCACATCATGCCTCCTCTTGACCTGTCCTCCCACCATATGAACTTGGCAGTCATTCCAACCCCTGAGGGATACTTGTGGTGGAAGGACCACAGCAGCAGGCCATTCTTCACTTTGGCCAACTTCAATTCTGAAGGTACTTGATTTACCTTTGACTTATTCAAGCTGGCACAAAATATCCTTTACTTTTGCTGCTCTGGGATGCAAAACTTGGTAATTGGTATTGTGATAGACTTTACCTACCACATCCACTGAAGAACAGTGATAGGACACGCCCTTACCCATGCCTTCTCTCCTCAGGGATGAGCTCACAGCCATTTTGCAAGGCTTCTTGCCTTGATCATTGTGTGTCCAGGAGTGTACTGGAAAGCTATTGCGGCATACAATGCCACCAATCCCAAGACTGTCAGGGGACTCCTCATTTCTCCCTTCTTCCACTCCTTATTCCTTCATTCTTCCTCTATTTATTTCCTTATTTCTGCTGTCACTCTTTTACTTTACTGCTTCTATTCTTTCAACACTATCTATTAGTACTATTCTCAGCCCTTGAGGTGCTCTGGTGCTTTAGTTATCATTCAAACAAGTGTAGCCAACGCTTCCAGAGGCTTAGTAAGCATCCAGAGGCTTAGTCATCTCAAGGCAAGCCTCCAAATTACTAAGCAAGTCACATGAGACATGTGCATGACCTCTGGCAATGGCAATTTCCGAGTTTTTGATTATTTTCGGAGATTTTCCTTTTTTAGATTATAAATTTTATTGTGGCTTTTGTCATGCTATACAGTTACTTCCCACGCTTCTGGAGCCTTGGAAGCGTCACTCCTGGCATAGGGAATTCCTAGACTTGTTCTCTTTGGATTTTCCTCTGCCAGGTGAGTAGTTATGATTGTATTACCTATATACATTCTAATATACTTTGGATTTTCCTCTGCCAGCTGTGTGACTGAGCCATAGCCTCCAGAAGTTGCCCTTACAAAGGCTCCCTTTCACCCTATGAACTGGACAGATATCCAGCTCACCCTTCCAAAGTTTGATGATGTTGTGGCAGTCAACCTAATGGACACAGATCTACTGCATACGTTGCTCGTAACCCACATTCCCCTCAAATAGATAGACCACGCTTACACCTTTGGCATGGTCTTCCTCAAAACACACTTCTTTGAGGCAAACACCTCAATTGACATGTATTGAGATGTTGACAATGAATGTCATTGTCGACTAGATCAATATGGTGAGCCTCCTGTGATATCTCAGTGGGACAGCTGGCAGAACCCCACTGTTGATGACATGATCTGTCTTCACATGCTGCTAGCTCATGAAAACTCACAAAGACACAATTACGTTGAGCAGGGATTATACTATCTGATTGGGATGCACCCCAACTTATGGCACTGCCGGTCCCAACATGGACCATACCCACCCTTGTCTGTGGTATAGCAGACCACAGTTTCAGCTCCAGTGGCATTGACCTTGTCTGCACCTGTCACTTCAACATCATTGGCTAATGTTGACACCAAGATGAGGATTGATCTGGCCAGTGAGTTGGCACGTCTGCCATCTGTGTAACCTTTGTAGGCGGCTCATCCTTTCTATTCTCTGGTACTGTCAGTTAACGTTGGTGTTATATTCTTTGACAAATGGACATGGACTATGAGCTGTGGAAGCCCTTTGTCTCTACATTTACAAGGACACTTTTTTATATACAATTGTACCTACTCCCACACCATGTACTTCATCATGTAGACTGCTTAGCAGTCTAAAAGGAGGGCATGTAACAGACTTATAGCCATAGAGCCAAGCTCTATGGCCTCTTCAAAAAAGTATAATAATTATATTATTAATCTTATTTTATTTTATATTAAACTTTGTATAGCTGCCTTACATAAGGCTGCCAATTTTACTTTCATACTACATAGTACTAAAATCAAACATCAATCTGGTTCTCTTGTGTGAGAGTAAGGATACTATTCTCTTGACAACGTTTCATGGAGAGATGGAGTAAAGGCCACAGATAACTCAGAGTGCTTTGAGGTGGTTGTGATGGAAGTCCCTGATAAGAGCAAGTGCGTGAACATTTTTAGCAAGGCTCTCAGGAGTTGTCCTCAATACCATAGCCCTTTCATTTGACCTTGTACTGTAGTTTGCATTGGAACAGACAGCTATCCAAAATCTTCTCTACCTTGTACTCCGCTCCATTGCTGGCAAGAACCAGAGGTGGCAGAGGAGGAGCTCATCAACAAAGCATAGGATCAACTAGGGTAGGCAAGAATTTGACTATGTTGAAGACCAGGTGCAGTTGATGCATGCCAACAAGCAATTGGAGTTGGTAAAGGAGTCTTACCTGACACTTGACCATGTATGGTCTTAGCTGTCAATGTGAGAGCTTTTGCATGTCCAGGACAATGAAGTCAATGGAGGCCATGCTCCAATATGCAGCAGGCATGGAAAGGGAGTGCAGTTGACTAGTTGAGAGGTGTTGGTGGGGCTTTGTCAAGAGGTAGAGATTACAGGTGCTGGTGTAGGTTTCTATGTAGCATGACATCTGTGGCTACTAGTAGTTCCAGGAGACCAGCTCTAGTGTTTTCCATTGACTAGGATGTCCAGCAATGTGGGAGTCATAGTGCTGTTTGACAATGCACCTCCAAAGCTCTGGGTTGTTTGGCATGTAGATGCATCCCCAGAAGGTGAGGAGTCCATCCTGTAGGCCCCACTTGTCAGTGCATATGAACTTTGCACTGGAGGGGCACTCCAAGTGCAGTGCCAACATGGCTTTTGCAACCAAGTCCTCCTGCATTCCTTCTTGGTCACCTCAATGAATGTCCTGGAGTATGTTGACCTTGTCCTCTTGAACCGCTACCCCTTTGAGCATGCAAATGGCATATAACTCAGCACAGAAAGGTGATGTTGTTGTTGTCCCCTGCACCAGAGTCATGGTTGGCATGCCAGGAGAGAATGTTGGACTTTTCCATGCTTTGACCAGGCTTGTGGTGCAGCGTAAAGTCAAAGTTGGTGAGGTACAGAGACCACCAAGCCTGCTGATAGTTGAGCTTCTTGGCTGTCTGAAAGTATTCCAGGTTCTTGTGGTTCATCTAGACTTCAAACTTATGCCAGGCCCCCTCCAGAAAGTGGCACTACTCCTTCAGCAACCAAATGATTGTGAGCATCTTCTTGTTGTAGATCTTGTAGTTCTGCTCCACGGTGTTGAGGCTCTTGGAGTAGAAAGCAACAGAGTGCTGTAGCGCTTGTTTCTGAGTATGCTTAGTTCTAGGGCTTCAATATTTCAACTTTTTCAACTTCACTCAGTTTGTGCAGTTATGTATTTATATTTTATTTTATAGGTGGGTTGGGTGCCGTGCCTTTTGTAGACAGTTTTAGACACTTATAAATCAACAAATAGTCAACTAATAAGGTACTAACAAAGTGTATTCAAAGTTGTGAAGCTTTTATACTAACAAAATGGACCTAAGGTATCTGCTCCCTGGAGATCCTGATTCTGGTTCTGTCAGTGCTTGTCTTCTCCCCTGCTTATCCTCTTCCTTTTATACTTCCTGGCCTGTGCACAGACCAATGTTAAGACTCTTGGCAATACATGATTTTGTTCCTGTCCGCATGTGTTCCTGGCTGTTATTGTATTTTGCCAGGGCTTTAATGTTTTTCCAAGATCTTTATGTATTTCCATGCCCTGCCAAGATTACCTTTATTGAGTAATCTTTTAGTTGGCTTGTTATCTCTATTTTTAGCTATTTTTCCGGTCCATCAACTTGTGCTAGTTCTTGAATCAAGAATGCTTGATGCTTATGTAAGCTTTGAGCATTCTTGATTACTATTCTTACTTTTAGCTTTTAGGCTTTTTCTATCTTATAGTCCATCTTTTTGGACTATGCCTGTCGTATCAGTGCCACTTACTATTTTCTGAGGACTGCTGAGAGAAGACTGTGCTAGTAGCAAAGTCAGAGCCATCTGCCTTGACTTGGAAGAGTTGATCATTGTTGGGAAAGAGCAATATGGGCTTGGAGATGATGGAAAACTTCAGGGTGTCAAAGACCTGCTGCTCCACATCTCCCCAAACTCAGGCAATGTCCTCCCTAGTGAGGTCAAAGAGGAGGCAAGTATGGTAGGAAAAGTCCTAAATGAACCGCTAATAGAAGTTGGTGAACTCCAGGAAGGCCTGCACTTCCTTCTTGCTTCAGGGCTCCAACCACTGTGTAACACTGGTCATCTTCACCAGGTCCATCTCTGCTATGCCATAGAAGATGATAAGTCCAAGATACTCAATGCAGGTCTGCTTGAACTCACACTTCTCTGGTTTGAGGTAGAGCTGATGTTGGCAGAGACAGTCTAGGACAACTTGCATGATCTAGTGGTGCTCCTTTAGCATTTTGGTGTAGATGAGGATGTTGTTGAGATACATGCAGACCACGTTGTCTGCTATCAGGTCCTGGAATTGTTGTTCATCATAGTTTGAAAGGTAGCAGAGCTGTTTGTAAATCCAAAGAACATCATCAGGAGTTCAAACAGCCCATGATTGGTTTGGAATGCTGCCTTCCACTCATCTCCTTCCTGGATGCACACATTGTTGTAGCCTCAGCAGATGTCCAACTTGGTGAAGTAGTGTGCACCCTGGAGGTTATTGGTTAGTTCTGAGATTAGGAGGAGTGGGTAGCAATTCTTGATAGTCATTGCATTGAGCATGCAATAGTCCTGGACCAACTGAAGAGAGCTATCCTTCTTCTTGATGAAAAACACTAGAGAGGCCATTGGTGGGGAGGCAGATTTGTCCAGACTCCAGGTTCTTCTGGAGGAACACGTTGAGTTCATTCTGCTTCTTGGGCATGACCAGTCAAACTTTGCAGTTGGCAGGCTTTGAGTTTGGCAGGAGCTCAATGCCATGGTCCCACTGCTTGTACTCTGGGAGGGAGTCAAACAAGGCCTTGGAAAAGACATCTTCAAAGTTGTGTAGGTGGTTTGGGACTGCATCTTGGAAAGCCCTTGAAGGGGCATTTGCCATGAAAGCTTGAGTCAACTGCTGGGAAGTAGTTTGGCTGGCCCTGATTTCTTCCATAACTGGCAGGTGTCATAATCTACTAACCCTGCACCCAACTCCAGACTTCAAAACCATCTCCATGTTCCTAGAGGTCCCAGAGGACAACTCCCTTCACCAGCCTCATAGCCCCAGACCAATCTTCTGCTAGTGACCTCACCCCCACAGCCATCATAGATGCCACTGTCAATCATCCTGGCAATCAATCCCATCATTCCAACTATCACTGATTACTCCTAGAAAGTCATGCAACCCCTCTCAGACATCACCAACTCTCCCTGGACATTGCTGGCCCCCTCCAGCAATCATGCCATCACCTGCATCACCTGACCATCATGTTGTGCTTGGCCATCACTCTATGGATCACTGCCTCCAGGAGCCTCTGACGCCACTGCCACCTGATTGTCACCAACATCCACCACTCTATTAATTGAAAAAACCTACTCCATGTAATTCCTACATGCCTTCTCTTCAAGAATAGGATGTCCATGATGCATGGACTCTCATGCTTATCATGTATAACTGCAAAAATCCTGTAGGACTTGGATAGATGGATCTGCAGTCAAGGCATGGTACTCACTGACAAAAGCATATGGCACAATATTGGAATTGGCAGCCAGCAGAAAATGCACTCTGTGGAACAAGATTTATGGATGGAGGAGACCTTATAGCATATCTTTCAGACTTGCACATGAAATGAATGAATGCCACTGAGAAGGGAGCAAGCATCCCTGATGCCACATTCAGATCCATAGTCATGATGTCCTTACCAGAATTCTGGAACATTGTGGTTGCAAGCCTCTATTCTACCAAAATGTCAGCTGAGTTAATCTCAGGATTACTAGTTCACTGAAAATGCTTGAGAATGCAAAAGTCAACAACCTCATCAGTTATGACCTTACAAGCTATGATGACTCAAAAACCCAAAATGATGTGCACAAATCCAAATTGCAAGAGGTCAAGGCATGCAATAGAGAGGTGCTACTGGAGAGGCAAGAGAACAGTTTCCACTGAATTTCAGAAACCATGAGCAGGTGTTAGCATCACTTGCTGCAAAAGTCCTACCTACAGCAAATCTTGTGGATACATTGCTGGCTCCAGTGATCTAGACTGTCAGGGGACTCCTCATTTCTCCCTTCTTTCATTCCTTATTCCTTCATTCTTCCTCTATTCATTTCCTTATTTCTGCTGTCACTCTTTTACTTTACTGCTTCTATTCTTTCAACACTATCTATTAGTACTATTCTCAGCCATTGAGGTGCTTTGGTGCTTTAGTTATCATTCAGACAAGTGTAGCCAACACTTCCAGAGGCTTAGTCATCTCGAGGCTAGCCTCCAAATTACTAAGCAAGTCACATGAGACATGTGCATGACCTCTGTCAATGGCAATTTCCGAGTTTTTGATTATTTTCGGAGATTTTCCTTTTTTAGATTATAAATTTTATTGTGGCTTTTGTCATGCTATACAGTTACTTCCCACGCTTCTGGAGCCTTGGAAGCGTCACTCCTGGCATAGGAAATCCCTAGACTTGTTCTCTTTGGATTTCCCTCTGCCAGGTGAGTAGTTATGGTTGTATTACCTAAATATACTTTGGATTTCCCTCTGCCAGCTGTGTGACTGAGCCATAGCCTCCAGAGGTTGCTCTTACATATACTACCTATCAGATCTGATGACATGTCAACTATCCCAACTTTTGCAGACTCCAGAGCAAGCAACCACTATTTTGTGGATTGTGCAGCATTCTCAGACTATACAGAACTTGCAGTCCTGAAAGAGGAAAGAGTGGCATTAAAGAGCTCAATCTTCCACATTGTAGACCAGGGTACTGTTAGAAAGTTGGTTACAGTAAATGGAACAACAACTGAATTAATATTCCAAAACGCACTTCTGTTGAGTTTGCAAGAGGCCAGATTGTGTTCAAAGACCCTGAGAGATGAGCAATCTTGATTGAAAAAGGTTTGAGTGGAATGTATTGACTTGATATGCTCAGCAGAATAGATGTGCCACAGACAATGATTGTGACTCCAGTAGACATTGACGGCTAGCAGAGTTGTTTTGAACATGCTGGAGTGAACTCAATTTGAGCACTTGCCACAAAGAGGTTATCATCTTCTGCAGTGTATATTTTGAAGATTTGAATGGTACATGTTATAATAGAAATAGAAGCCTTAAATCAGCCTTACAAGACCTAAACTGAACAAAGTGAGTGTAAGGGCGACCTCTGGAGGCTATGGCTCAGTCATACAGCTGGCAGAGAGAAATCCAAAGAGAACAAGTCTAAGGATTCTCTATGCCAGGACTGATGCTTCTGAGACTTCAGAAGCATGGGAAACAACTATACAGATCAACAAGGTGGCTAACCTTAACCTAAATAGTGAAAAACTTGGACATGGCATGTGACTCAGTAGTTGCTAGATCACATGCAGCTTTGGCATGTGACTTGGTAATTACCGGATCACATGCAGCTTTGGCATGTGACTCAGTAGTTACTGGATCACATGCAGCTTTGGCATGTGACCCAGTAGTTACCGGGTCACATGCAGCTTATTAGGTAAGCTAGAGCGGACAGAACCAGTAAAAGAAGATAAGAGAGAACTATACTAAAGGTAAAAAGATAGACAAGAAAGGAAAAGAAGGATAAGAAAAGGAAATAAAGAACAAGAAAAGGAGAGAGATGAGGAGTCCCCTGACATCACCCCCCCTCTAGAGTGCGGTGTCTCGACGCACTGGGTAGAAGTAATTTTGGACAGCCTGGTCAATCTTGGAAAGAGAGTAGATGCCTCTAATTGCCCAGGGAGCATTAGGGTGCTGTTAGTAGAATTCCCGAACTAAGGCAGGAGCATGGATATTTTCTTGTGGTTCCCAAGAGATGTCTTCAATTCCATAGCCCTTCCACTTGATCTTGAACTGAAGCTTGTTTCGGAAGAGTCGTCTGTCTAGGATCCGAGTAGATGCCTCTAATTGCTCAGGGAGCATTAGGGTGCTGTTAGTAGAATTCCCGAACTAAGGCAGGAGCATGGACATTTTCTTGTGGTTCCCAAGAGATGTCTTCAATTCCATAGCCCTTCCACCTGATCTTGAACTGAAGCTTGTTTCGGAAGAGTCGACTGTCTAGGATTTGTTCCACTTCATACTCTTCCCTGTTGTCTACAAGAACTGGAGGTGGTGGCGGCTGTAGGCGTTGACCTAGAATTGAATCATCTGGTGCAGGAGAAAGCTTCACCACATTGAAGACTGGATGGAGCCGGCTCATTCCACCAGGCAGCTTGAGTCAATAGGCTAGAGGGCCTACCTGCCTTACTATAGGGAAGGGTCCTAGACGGTGATGAGAGAGCTTCTGAGAAGGTCGGGTGGTAGCAATATCAGAGGCATCCAGATAGACTCGATCTCCAGGCTTGTACTTAGGGGCTGGAGTTTGTCCACAATCATAATAGCGAGCCATGTTGTCCTTTGCCTTAGCTAAGGCTGCCTTGGCTTCCTCTTGGGCAGCCTTCATCCAATCTAGAAACTCATTGACAGCTTCATTCTCTGAAGGTTGTCCACGAGGCTCAAAACCCATCTAAGGGTGTTGACCAGTGTCCAGAAGGAAACACAGTTGTTGTATTGAAACTCAGCCTCTGGTAATAGGTTGTCCCAGTCATTCTGTCGTTCATTGCGGAAGAGCCAAAGATACTGTTCTAGCTCTTGGTTGACATGCTCAGTCTGGCCATCAAACTGGGGGTGGTAGGCAGTGAAAGTGTGGAGTTTGACATGGAGAAGGTGATACAGTTCTCTGGTAAACTCTGCCACAAACTGAGGTCCCTGGTCTGAGACATAAGCATCGGACAATCCATGGAGTTTCCAAACATGCTTCTGGTACAGGTTAGTAGCACTCATGGCAGAGCAGGTGGTGTGTTGGGATGAAATGAGCATGCTTGCCACAGAGATCTACTACCACCATGATTGCATCATACCCATGAGAGTCTGGTAACTCAATAATGAAGTCTACCAAGGCCACACTCCAACGCTCAGCTAGAATGGACAAAGGATGAAGTTGTTCCATAGGAGGCTGACAGCAAGGCTTAGTCCAAAAGCAGAGGTCACAGGTGGAGGTGTAGGAGCCAATATACCATAACATTTGAGGCCATCAGTAATTCCGAGAGACCAGCTCCAATGTCTTCCATCTACCAGGATGGCCTGCAATTCAAGAATCATGGTGCTGCTCAACAATCCACCTCCAGAAGTCAGGTAGATTGGGAACATAGATGTGTCCCCAGAAGGTGAGAAGACCATTCTCCAAAGCCCACTCATCAG
This sequence comes from Termitomyces sp. MG148, assembly GCA_003313785.1. Classification (NCBI taxonomy): domain Eukaryota; kingdom Fungi; phylum Basidiomycota; class Agaricomycetes; order Agaricales; family Lyophyllaceae; genus Termitomyces; species Termitomyces sp. MG148. The sequence goes on along the minus strand of QLOM01003284.1, from coordinate 3,835 downwards.
TGTGGACTGACTTCACTCCAGCTCTCTTTTGAGCATGCAAGGCCAGGGCAGCCTTGGCTACCAGATCTTCTTGAGTGCCCTTCTGGTTACCTTGGTGGATGTCTCAAAGGATGCTCACTTCTTCTTCTTGGCCAACCACACTCTCTAAAGCACAAATAGCAAAAAGCTCTGGCTTCAGGAGTACAATATTGTCATTGTCACTAGCTCCTGAACCATGGTCAGCTCGCTTAAAAAGTGCATCTGGCTTGCCCATGCTCTGTCCAGGTTTGTGATGCAGTAAGAAGTCAAAGTTGGCTAGATACAAGGACCATTGAGCCTGTCGGTGGTTAAGTTTCTTGGCCGTCTGAAAGTACTCTAAGTTCTTGTGATCAGTCCACACCTCAAACTTATGCCTAGCACCCTCAAGGAAATGTTGCCATTCCTCAAATGACCAAATGATAGTCAGTATCTCCTTGTCGTGGATCTCATAATTGCGCTCCACTGCATTGAGACTCTTAGAGTAGAAAGCCACAGGGTGCCACTTACTATCCTCCTTTGACTGCTGAGAGAGGACAGCTCCAGTAGCAAAGTCTGAGCTATTAGCTTCAACATGAAAGGGAGAGTCATCATCAAGAAATAGGAGAACAGGCTTTGAAGTGACTGCCTGTTTGAGGGCATCAAAGGCAGTTTGCTGTGCTGCATCCCAGTGCCAAGGAGTGTCTTTAGTAGTGAGATCAAAGAGGGGCCAGGCATGATGTGAGAAATCCTGAATGAACCTCCAATAGAAGTTGGTGAAGCCCAGGAATATCAGGGGACTTCCATTTCTGGAACTTCCTTTTTTGACTCCTAGGAGTTTTTCAGGGATTTCCAGAGATCTCCAAGATGCTCCCACGCCTTCCAGAAAGTACTGTACAGTCATTCCCATGCCTTTGCCACCCACACTGATGTGCCGCGCCATGGCAGAGGAATCCTTAGACTTGTTCTCTTTAGATTTACCTCAGATGATTAGTTGTATTTCCTGTTGTATTGTACTGTCTCTAATAAACTTCGGATTTTCCTCTGCCAGTTGTGTGAATTAGCCGCAACCTCCGGAGGTCACTCTTACAGCAGAACAAGTCTCCTAATCCTAGTCTGGAAGCCCCCTATAGCTGCCAAACCTTTTCTGGCTCCTATCTGTTGCTTCTCTACTGGGCTTAAGCACTGACATTTTTTTCTATGTCTCAGCCAGCCGCTTCAGAAGCTCTCTCAGATGCTACGGTCTCCAGCAAGGAAGCCTGGACCCACCTACTCCATCTAGAAATGCAGGTGCAACTCACTCAAGCTTCCCTTACCCAGTACACTGCCAAACTCTCCCATCTCTGCCAAACCACCAAAACTATTTCTGATTCCCTCCACACACTCCTTGAACGCTTTGCTCCAGCGGCAGCCAACCCTGCTGCCTACCCCACCAGTGCAGCGCCCTCACACTGCGCAATCCTATCTTCCAGCGCAGGAGCACTTCAATATCCTGCATCCAGCAATCTCCAATATGTATAATGGTGACCGCGCATCCAGGGAACATTTCCTCCAATCCTGCGTCACCTACATCCAACTCTGCGGCAATGACTTCATTTCCGACAAGCTGAAGATTGCATGGGTTCTGTCCTATATGAAGTCAGGACGGGTGGCCATCTACACAATGAGGGTTTTCCAATGCCCCAGTGGTGTCGGAAGTTTCACAGACTGGGCCAAGTTCAAACAGGAGTTCCAGGACAAGTTCTTTCCCTGGAACACCGCCAAAACCGCTGCATTGGTTCTGCAAGACAGGAATCAGTATGGCCAAGGAAAGCAATTCCTGGACAAGTACATTGACTTGTTCTGCACATTGATAGAGCAGGCTGAGTACCTTTCGGGAAAGGCTCCATCCGGTCCTGATGGAATGCATCAACAACCTTGCAGAAGGATGCTTGGCAGACAATCAGGTCCTGTCGTGGTATCAGATAGCTTGGGAGCAGTGGCAGCTCATGGAGCTCAAACAGGAGCTCCACAAAGTCGCAGCTCCCGCCTCCTCTTTGTACTTCTCTGCTCTGCTCCCCCATCAACCAACCACTCTGCCTCCAGCGGTGTTGTCGGCAGCGCCTCTGGCACCCCCAGTACTGCCTCCGAGCGCTTCCATAAACGTGAACACTTCCCAGCAGCGCACATCTCTCCCGCTCTTGTGGACCACTTTGCCTGCCACTGCCTCCAGAGCCTCAAGGTCCAATATCTGTCCCCAGAGAAGCAGGAGGAGCTGCTCCTGCAACTCCTGGCAGCCCACAACATGGCCAGGATCCCTTCTCTGGATGCCTCTGCCCTGGAGAGCACGCACAAGGCCCCTCTTGTTGCCAGAGAGTTGGAGGAGTCACAGCAGGGTTTTTAGGGATGTGACGGGTGAAAAGTATGCCCCCATTGCCTAGTGCTAACAAGTTTGCATGTCTGTCGGTAGAAGAAATCAATACAACTTCTGTCAACAACTCAGTCCCCTCAACCGTAAGCACTACCCCTGACATACTCAAAGGCTCTCCCCTTGGGAACGCCACTTCCCCCGCCGCTACGTCATACCATCTACCTCATTGCCAAACTTGCTCTGGATGAACGTGGAGATCAAAACCACCAACACACAGCAAACTCAGAGCATAGTCACCCTCCTAGACTCCAGAGTGACTGGACTCTTTGTGGATGCTAGCTACGTGGAGTGGCAGATTGGCTATGTATGGAACTCTTGAGGCAATAGATGCATGGGACAGGTAGAAGCAGGCTATGGAAGATGACTGCCTGCGTATCCTACTGAAACTCCGGGAGGAGAGCACAAAGGGTATCAATACCAGGGCTTGTGGTATCTACTATCGGGTGGGTAGAGACCCCAATCAGCACTACCTGAGGTATTGGAGGGTTGATCGCTCGCTGTCGCCACAAAGCAAAGCCGCTATTGTTTCTCCAATTATCTTGTGTTTGACAGCTAACGTTGTGGATTCGTTGGCAACAGCAGACTTCCCTGAGGCCACAACAAGTGAGGCAGGACTATTTGGTCTACAACTGCTGCTCATGCCATCCCTGCTGCTATTGCCAGCCTCATCCACGACTAACATTGCTGTGGATGTGGAGATGGGCGTGAGGGCACTGGACACGGAGACACTATCTGCAGAGGCACATACCATGGGTGGGGTGACTCACTCAGATGACAAGGAGGAGGGACAGATCAGCCTAAAGTAGAAGGCTAACTGTAAATTGTTTTATGATCTTTTGTCACAAGGACGACACACATGGGTTGAGCATGCTTCATGCTGCTCATATTTTTCTATCATAATATGTTTCCCCCCCTGCACTGTGTCCTGCAAGGGTTATTGCACTTATTTTTGCTATCCTCACGGCTGACTGCCATTCTTTATTCTGACTACACACAAGACACTGCACGCATAAAAAAAAAAAATATCACAAAAGTGAGCGCATAGCTCCTCAAGTGTAGACCAACAATGGTCTAAAAGGGGGTATGTAATGAGCATGGTGCATTAGCACCTGTACATAGAATTATTTTTACTTTATTTTATTTTACATTACATTTTGTCAACTGCTTAGCAATTAGCTAAGCAGCCTTGTTCTTAGTTTCATACATACGAGCTACGCGACCTGTGCCTTCGGCACAGGCCTTGCGTAGCTCATTGGGGGCTTCACCCCCAAACCCCCCCAAACTCAGTCTCCGCCATAACCGAAACTGCGTTCAGTTATGGCTCCACATATGTACAATTACTCAGTCTCCGCCACAACCTCACTTTGTTCGGTTATGGCTTCACATATGTACAACCATTCAAGGCTTAGATCCAGCCTCAACCTCACTTTG
>QLOM01003274.1:0-13663 GCA_003313785.1 Termitomyces sp. MG148 | reverse complement strand
CCACCAGAAAACATCAAAGGTGTTGTCCTCAAACCATTTTCCAGCCCTCTTGGAGTTATGTTTGAAGTCATTGTCTTGTTGAAAGTAGTGGCTATCCTGTCAAAGGTAATTGCGACTCTGCTATAAATGACTAAAAAAACTTGTCACTGTGTATGTTATTGATTTATTGTCAGGGGACTTCCATTTTTGGAACTTTCTTTTTCAGAACCCCAGAGTTCTCTGGGGGTTGTCAGAAATCTCCAGGATGCTCCCATGCCTTCCAGGAAGTACTGCATAGTCATTCCCATGCCTCTGCTACCCACGCTGATGTGCCGTGCCATGGCAGAGGGATCCATAAACTTGTTCTCTTTGGATTTCCCTCTGCCAGGTAATTAGTTACCTCCTTGTTGTATTATTCTGTCTCTAATAAACTTCAGATTTCCCTCTGCCAGTTGTGTGACTTAGCTGCAACTTCCAGAGGTTGCCCTTACAGCAGAACAAGTCTCCTAATCCTAGTCTGGAAGCCCTCTATAGCCACCAAAATTCTTTGGGCTCCTATTTGTTGCTTCTTCACTAGGCTTAAGCACCAACAATATCTATGTCTCAGCCAGCCACTTCAGAAGCTCTCTCAGATGCCACAGCCTCTGGCAAGGAAGCCTGGACCCGCCTGCTCCATCTAGAAACGCAGATGCAACTCACTCAAGCCTCCCTCACCCAGCACACCACCAAACTCATCCACCTCCGCCAAACAACCAAAACTATTTCTGATTCCCTCCACATGCTTCTCAAACGCCTCACTCCAGTGGCAGTTGACCCCCTGCCACCTCCACCGGTGCAATGCCCTTGCACTGTGCAATCCCCTCTCCTAATATGAAAGCGCTCCAATATCCCATATCTGGCAATTCCCAATGCATACAATGGTGACCGTTGATAAAGGCTTAGTACCACTGAAGGCAGAATAGCCCCAAAACAGCAAAACAGAAACTCCAGTACTGAGGGGCAGTAGCGGCGGCAAGTCAAACCTCACAGCGCAGCAGACTCAGAGAGGAGACACGTGAAGCCCTGGGCCAATGGATCAAGGAAGAAGTGACCGTGCTAGCTGTGAGGAAGTGGACTAAGTAAACAACAAGAATGGTGATGCCCGCAGCGGCAGCGGGGAAGTGCCTGCATCCAAATAAGGAGTAATGGAATGAAGGCCCCACAGGTGGAACGGAAAGCAGAAGACGGAGCAGAGGGAGGTAATGTTTGAGGTAGGGGACTACTGTTTGCTTCCAGAAAGTACTATAAAAACTGTACCATAACTTGGAATAAAAAAACAACTTTTTCCTCAGAAGATCAAGTACAAAGTACAAGGTACAGATCTAAAGAGCATCCAGCGACTTTCTGACAGCATCCAGTGACTTTCCAACAGCGTCCAGCAACTTTCCAACAGCATCTAACAACTTTCCAATGGCACCTTGTTACTTTCCGTTGCCAACTTCCAAACTCCAACTTAATACGGGTACTATTGGCATTGGCAATACTGAGTGGTAATCACAAAAGATTCCTTGCCTATTATCAGTCACACCTATAGCTTTCCAGGGAGATTGTGACACTATCGTATTGGAGCCCACCATGAGGGACGCTTCTACAGAATACCACCAGAAACCAGAGCACAGAGACGATGAAGGGAAGCAGCAGAACCGTTACCAACTCTCTTCCCACCATTACCTATACATCCGATCCAAATTGAGCTGATCAACCCGATACCACCAACAAGACCATACTGACCCATGAATTTAGCAGGAAAAATAGAAGCGACTTACCAAAGACTAACCATTGACAACATCCCTGATTTATTTCCAAGGAAATTATCATTGGTAACACCAATCAACGAGTTCTTCTCATTTGATATTCCAGCACCAAACACTCCTCAACTAACCCTGGTCCAGCATTCACAGATCATAATACACATACCAAGAAGGATGGAGGAAAATACCGCCTCATAAATGCCAATGAGGGGCAGCGGAACAGCCTCAAAATGGAATGAAAACAAACCATACAAACTACCACACTATTTCCGAGAATTGGAATACTTATTTCACAACTGTCAGGTTACCGACAAACGCCACAAAAAGAAATATGCGGCCAGATATGTGTTGTACAACACAGTGGAACTATGGACTTGCATACCGCAGTTCAAGAGCAACACCGGCAAACAGAACCGCTCTTACACCTATGCAGAATGGAAAGCTGCCATCGTAAAATTGTACCCCAGAGCAGAAGAACAGGCAAAATGGGCCGTTAATGACCTAGAAAGACATGTCACCGGAACGTTCCATACAGGGCTAATAACGTTGGGTCAGTTATCCAACTATTACTGAACATTTCAACAAATTGCACAGTGGTTAAAAAGCCACGACAAGATTTTGGCAAACAAAGAGAAGCAGTACTTTCAACAAGGGTTCCCAATGTCTCTTTGGACAAAAATAGCAAGGCAGTTGGAAATACTGGACCCCAACCACCATCTTGACAAACCACACAATGTTGGCCAAGTCTACAAAGCCAGTGTGTGGATCCTCCATGGTACTGACACCAGTTCGGCACCAATGCCCACGGTGCCAGCAGGATATATGGGAGGCGTGTTACCAGCCTCCAGTGTACAACAAGCTCAAAGCTTCAGAGCTTCATCTGCTGCCAATAGCAGGTATATCAAGAAAGAAGACCTGGGTGATATAGTAAAGTTAGCCGTAGCAGCCGCTCTGGAAAAAGTGGCAGTCCCAAGCAGCGGACCAGGAGGCAATTGCCCGATGGGCTGACCACCTCTAGGGGATGGATGCCACTTCTGTGGGGAAATTGGGCATACCATGGTAAGGGGGAGATGCAATGTCCTGGAAGATTACATTCTACAGGGGTGGTGCCAACAGAACGTGGAAAGAAAGATGGTCCTGCTCTCTGGGGGATTTATTCCATATGACTCCAGCAAACCCCTTTATCAGGACAGGGTAAACAAATACCACCACTGCAACCCAGGCAATATAGCCACTGGCATGCTCTTGGCGAATGTGAATCCAGACACAGTACAAGCCAACATCCAGCAATTGGTATTCAAAGTCTCACTGGCAGCTCTGCAAGCTTGGACGACGCCCTCGGCAACCTTTGCAAATGCTACTATGGACATAAGCCAACAGATTGCAATGCTATGAGAACAGTTGGAAATCTTGGAGCTGCAAGAGGCGGGAAACACAGCCGTCAGGTCATGGACAGGGTTTAGGTTTCTAAAGCCAAGCACCCCCTAGTTGATTACTGACCGATTACCACTGCCAAGACAGCACCAACAGTGCTGATGGTATTGGTTGGCCAACTGGCAAACAAACCTACTGTCATGGAAGTACAGGACTCTGAGGCACCACTTCACCCCTTCTCAGGCGTGCCAAGGCAATATGCCCTGCCAGCTGATAAAGTCATGGGGAAACTGGACAAGCAGAATGATGGAGCTTATCAAACCAAGGTACCTATCCAGTCCATGAAACATACCAAAGCAGTGTTCAATTGGTTGATGGAAGCTCACGTCACAATGACAGTCAGCAAAGTTCTCAGCATTGCACCAAATGTGTGTAATCTGGCCCAAGCTGTAGTAACTCTGAAGCGCATCTTAGCCACTAATACTGTGCAGATCGAGGAAATAACCAAGGAAGGGGAGACCCCTCTCTCCTCAATTGAAGTAGTCAATAGTAGCAGAAAGTTGGTGCAGTTCCTCCCAAAGTTCCTCTCAAATACCGGAGAAACTGCAGCCATCAACTATGCATCTCAGACGTCATTGGACCCAGTGCTGAACTACCTCAAGTCACTACCGTTGGGAGCCATACCCAAAAATTTTTGTGTGGCCAGGGACACCGACTCTTTGAAGTCCATAATCATGCTCATCAGACGGAAAGTGGAAGTGGAATGTATAGTCAACAGCGGATTGCAGATAATTTTGATGTCGGAAGACGTGACTAATTGCATAGGAATCTCATACAATCCCTTGATTGTGTTGCACATGCAAAGTGCAAATGGGGCAATTGACACGTCCCTAGGCTTGGCAACCAACATTCCATGCGTATTTGACGATATAATTCTATTCTTACAGATACATGTCATACAACAACCGGCCTACAATGTCTTGCTCAGAAAACCCTTTGATGTGCTAACCAAGAGCACGGTAAAAACCCATAGCACCGACAACATATCAATCACAATTACTGACTCCAACTCTGGTGCTATACGCACAATACTGACCTATCCACATGGTAGCCCGCCAAGCAAGAAACACACACCAAAATACATGACTACAGAAACCAAAGAACACAAGTGTTTTTGAACAGCATCAAGGAAGTGATTGGCAGTGATCACAGAGATGTAGTAGCTCTAACGCTCAAATATGACTACAAGGACAACACCACACAAATTATATCATATGCTTTAATTGACAAGACCGTTCCAGAAACGGTCTCTACAAACAGTTTATCTTCTGATTCCAAGAAACCTATAAAAACCAGCTCCCAAGGAGCCTATGAAGCCACATTGGCTTACCTTTATATTACCGCGTCTAAACTATTCAAACACATCGCTCCCAACAGATCAATACTGTTCACTGATGAGTATCTTTTAGGACACGCTAAAACCATGGTACCGCCACACCCCCGGACAACAAACACCCACAACACAAAAGGACATCTTTGGACACCGGCGGACAAAGAACTGCAATCGCACGGGCATTACACAGGAATGGTAAAACGGAAGGGTGTACAAACAAAGAAAAAGTACAAACCCATGGCGTTAAAGGTGAAACCAGTACTGGGACATGTTGTGGAGGACTACCAAATTGAACGCAATATCATCAGGGACCCCCTAGCCTCAATGCCAGACTTCAAACCCACCCCTGACGCAACCCACAGGTCGTCTAACAGTGGAATGACTGGCGCAGTTCAAAAAGGACTACAATACAGGCTTCTTGTCAACAAACAAGCTAAGGGTACTTACCGATCTCATGGCCAAACAGAATCAGGCTTTCACATGGGAAGATACCAAACAAGGAAGTTTTAACCCCGCAATGTTTCTGCTGATAGTCATCTCCACCATACTGCACATACCATGGAACAAGAAGAACATTCCAATTCTGCTAGGACTTATGGAACTCATACAGACAAAAATCAAGGCTGGGGTATACGAACCATCAAACTCTTCCTATTGATCACGTTGGTTCTGCGTCCTCAAGAAGAATGGCAAACTGCGGATTGTGCACAGCTTAGAACCCTTTAACCAAGTAACTATACGACATTCAGAGGTTCCACCCTATCTAGACCACGTAGCCAAATCATTTGCGGGAAGAACATGTAGCGCTACCCTAGACCTCTATGTTGGGTACAATGAGTGCTTAATATCTCCGATTTCACAGGACTTAACAACTTTCCAAACTCCCTTTGGTGCGCTACGGTTGGTTACACTACTAATGGGATGGACAAACTCAGTACCCATCTTCCACAATAATGTGGTATTTATTCTGCAACCAGAAATTCCCTTGTTTGTCTTGGTATTTATTGACAACGTCGGAGTAAAAGGCCTGAAGGACTGGAAACTGATCAACAGGGAGCTCAAGACTCACCCCTGGAACCCAAATGTATGGCTAGTATTATGGGAATTTTTCAAGGTACTGAACTGGGTTTTACAATGGATGAAATACTGCAGTGGGACATTCTCCGGTCACAAATTGGTATTATGCATGGAACAAATCAAGATTTTGGGGCATGTATGTACCCCTCAAGGGAAAATTCCAGAAGAAAGTCAACTTGGCTTATTAGAATGTTGGGGCCCTTGCAGTGACATCTCAGAAGTCTGCACTTTCTTAGAATCTATAGGTGTATTGTGGATATTTGTTAAGAACTTTGCACACCAAGCTCATCATATAGTGAAGTTGACATGCAAGGACACCCCATTTGAATTTGGAGAACTACAAGTGGCGGCTCAGAAGGATCTAGTCATGGCCCTAAAAACCGCCAACCCACTAGTGCCCATTGACTACACTTCCACAGACCCAGTAATCTTGGCGGTAGATACGTCATACATGGCGGTAGGATTCTTCCTCTGTCAGTGTGCAACAGACAATCGGAAACAATGGAAATACAATTGGTTCAGTTCAATAACACTTAACAACTGGGAATCAAGGTACAGTCAACTAAAGCTGGAACTATATGGCTTCTTTAAGGCATTACAGAACATGCAGATGTACCTGATTGGGGTGCAGAACCTTATTGTCAAAGTTGATGCACAGTATATCAAAGGCATGTTGTCACACCTGGACATACAACCGTTGGCAAGCATGAATCGGTGGATAGTGGCTATCCTCTTGTTCCACTTTGAACTGGTACATGTAAAAAGCAAATTCCATGGTCCTGATGGGTTATCCCAAAGGCCTAGGCAGCCAGGCAACCCTGAGCTGGACAAAGGCAATAACAAGGTCTTTGACGACTAGATAGATCAAATGCATGGATTCCTTCATATTATTCAACCATTAGCTTGCATACTAAGGGAATCATTGCCAACTGAGCACCTGCTGCCGCCACTAGCCAAATACGAGCTGACTGTATGAGGGCAGAGTCAGGCGGTAGCGGTATACAGACTTACCAACAATGGAGAGACAACCAGCGCCAGGACAGAAGTTCGCATAGCAGAAGAACCAAGGGAACTACAGGACAATGGCATAGACCTAGCGTATGACACAGTTTCCCAAAGCACAAAGGCACAAGCAGAGAATCAATGGATCAAGGCAGTTAAGGTATGGATAAGAAACCTAGTACAACCCGATGGCATGATGGACAAGGATTACTGACGTTTTATCTGGTATGCAATGAACTTCTTTGATAGCGGTGGCAAGCTTTAGCGACAGCATTACTCCGGAGCACATAAGCTAGTAATTGACCCCGGCAACAGGGTTTGGATATTACAAGCTATGCACAACAATCTAGGTCACAGAGGAATGTACGTGACTAGGGCAGCGCTATTGGAACAATTCTGGTGGCCACAAGCATGGGTCAACATAATATGGTATGTGCAATCATGTCACATCTGCCGGGTGCAGCAAACCACCAAGATATTGATACCACCAACTGTGGCAACTCCAGCTCCCTTGTTTGGAAAGATTTACATTGACACAATGGTTATGCCCAAGTCCCACCACTTCCAATATATAATCCAAGGACGCTGCTTCTTAATGCATTGGCCAGAGTTTTGCATGTTGGCAAAAGAGAATGCAGAAGCTGTTGGTAACTGGATCTTTGAGGACGTCATATGTCGGTGGGGGATGCTGCATGAGATAGTGACAGATAACGGTGCACCAATAGTGAAAGCTGTTGCGTACTTGGCAAAGAAGTATAATCTGCACCACATTTGGATATCAGGCTACAACAAACGGGCTAATGGGATAGTCAAAAGACCTCACTTTGATGTATGTCAGGTGCTCTTCAAATCCATTGATAAGCCTCTGGCTGAGCTCAGCACACTGGCGCTATTTTTAGCAACTTATATTTTGCAGCTAGCAGAGATTGAACTCAGGCTACAGGACGCGACACACAGGATCACAGGACTTAGCAACCACCTGACTTGGTGATCATATGACAAGCTACTGGTCACATAGCAATCACGAGACTTAGCAACCACGGGACCTTAGCGACCACCTGACTTGGCAATCACCTGATGCTCACCTGGCTTCAGCCCAGCCCCTTTTCAGATCCCTAATCAGTGATAACCAACTCCAGGGCCTTTAGCAACACCTATCAAAACCCAGTGCTTCTCAAAGATCCAACGTCAGATCACTTTAGCAATGCTTATGGCTTATCTGACGCTTAGCAACTTACTCAAGACAGGCCCTTTGATGGTTTTAGGCCTTAGCAACAGTCCTTGCACATTTGACTATTTTCACTGCTACAATGTTGAGTTAGCACTTGCTGACTTGACAGACGCCGTTGCTTAGCAACTTTCATGTTCCATTGTACTTGTTATTATTTTTCTTGATTGATTAATTAGCAACTTTTTAGTTTAATTAACATGGTGACTTAGCGCCTATAAATACTGTACATACTTTGTCTTAGCCATCATTGAATCATATGCCCCACAGTTCAGATCCACATTTTAGCGCATTCTAAGTCCTCAGAGTTGCTAAGTGATAAAGTCTTGCCAACTTCACCTTGCCAACTTCATTTACCGACTTTTGTCCTTACGGTGCCATACGGGCACATTGTCACCAATGTTTATGTCGCTAGAATCCTTATTGACTTCTAGCATCCTAGCACCTTGCAGGCTTTTGGCTTAGATCGCTAAGCAACCTCTTTACTTTTCTAAGTTCAAACCACACTAAAAGGCTAGGCTTCTGAGACCCTGCCCTGGACTCTCTCAACACTAGCAACTACCCAACCGCTACTACTCATTTGTGAGGCGCTAAGTTTACCATCTACCAGGACAGTACTTAGTGACTTTCAGGCATCATCACCATCAATGGAGACAAGAACCGGTGGAGTGAAGCGGCATATTCAGTATTTTGGTTGGAACGCATGATGGTGCAATGATGGATGGGCTGCTCGCTCTACTATGCTACTACTGGAACACACCTGCTTCTTCCAGCAGATATTGTCAGATCTAATAGTGCAACAAGCCATTGACCTACAACGCTGTTATGAGCAACTCGAATGATTACATAGTACGGTGTTCGAAGCATGCCGGCAAGCTGCGGTCTGCTTTGAACAAGATAATTCGGCAACTATAAGGGACTTCAACTTTGTGAGAGGGGTGCTTGTACTAATGAGGAACACCAGAATAGAGGTCACGCATAATCGGAAGATGAAGCCACACTATCTAGGGCTGTTGGTAGTGGTTTCCAGAAACCAAGGCGGCGCATATGTCCTATGTGAACTGGATAGTTTGGTGCTACACCGACCAATAGCGGCATTTTGCTTGATCCCATATTTCTCAAGGGAGCACCTTGAGTTACTGGACACAGCTTTAGATATTGATACAGCATGGTTGTGGGAGTTGGAAGAATTTGACTTGCTGGATGACAAGGGCGGAACAACAGGAGACAATGATGACAAACAGGACACACACAGCAAGAAAACTAAAAAATGGGCCACGGTGTTTGACTGGAGAGTGGAGGTGGCAAGAGCCTGCTGAGCCACTAGAAAGCACCAGCAGTCAGCCTCAACTCAGGCGTGGTAAGAGTGGAGCATTGCTTGGGCATGGTCAAGGTCATGCTCAAGCATTGCGTGGGCCTGGTAGAAGTTGACAGGGGTGGTAAAACCAGACAGGAGGCGTTGCCAGTCCTCGGCCTTGAGGAGTGTAGGAGGGAGCGGCGGGTATTGGAGGGAAGGCTGCAAATATAATCAGCAACAAAAAGAAAAGAAAACTAGAAAGACAATGCACGGGGTGGTATGGTTGCCAAGCAGCAATAGAAGGCGACTCCAACATGGCATGGGCAATACAAAACATTCAGGGAACAGCATTGGGAGCGCCACCAAAGGCCACCAGGAAGTGGTGCTGCCTCAGGAACAACCGTGGGGGCGATGTTGGAGGACAGATCTATGAGGTCAGTGGGCAACAATGACGTGTAACTTACCATATCAGCAAAGGAGCTACTAGAACTGGAAGTGCCTTCCTCTTTGCCCTCAGTGTCAGCATTGGTCTGAACCAATGGCAAGGAAGGCATGGAAGGAAGCACCTCAGAGGGGGGGCAAGTTCGGGGGCAGGAGTAGGCAGGGCCACAGGAGCCAACGACCCAGTTGAGGACTCTGTGCTACTGGCAGTACTAGATGGGGCAGAATGGAGGACGGCAATGGATGAGGATGAAACCAGCGGCAGGCAGAGGAAGAGCGATGGTAGCGGGTGTAGGCGGAAAAGAAGGACTGGACTGTATGGTATGAGCAAGATAGCTATGCGGGACAGGCAGGAGAATCACAAATAGTACTAAGCGGCGAGTCGGTGGTGGATGAGCGGGTTCAGAAAGAGTTATAGAGAGCGTGCGTCAAGGGCCCCGCAGGGGGCGTGAAGCTACTGTGGGATTGTTTTGAAGGTGGGGCATACTTGCCCTCATCAGAAGAGCCATCATCAATGGTCAGGGCAGACTTGAGGGCAAAATGTTTACACTTCAAAGAAGGAGAAGGCCGGGTGCAGATGTTGGCAGCGGCTGGGAAGCCTTGTTCAATCTCCCGGCCCCAGCCTTGGCTTTGGAGGAACTCTCGAGCAGCGTGGACGCAGGCAACACGGAGGACGACACCCATGGTATTGTGACCGGCAGCTTTGCAATTACATAAACCCACCCTAGACCAGGTACAGTGTTTGGCTGCAACTGTACACAGATAGCAGGGACAGCAAGGGCCTGGGTACCAGCAGAAGCAGTTGATGTTCTTGATTATGCAGGAATTGCACTGCGCAGGATGTGAAAACCAAGGGCAGTGACATAGAGAACGAGCAGAAACGTACCAGACCCTGCTCTTCAAGGGCGCTGATGACGCCCAAATGTTGCTAGTCACTGTCCTGGTAGACGGTAAACTTAGCGCCTCAAGTATGAGTAGCGTCGGGTGGTCGCTAGTGTTTTGAGAGAGTCTCAGGCAGGGTCCCAGAAGCCTAGTTTGTTTAGTGGGAGTTGAACTTTAACAAAATAAAGTGGTTGCTTAGCGATCTAAGCCGAAAGCCTGCAAGGCGCTAGTATGCTAGAAGTCGGTAAGAGGTTCTAGCGACGTAAACGTTGGCAATAATGTGCTCTTATGGCACCGTAATACAAAAGTCGATAGTCGCTGCTGGCAAGATAAAGTTGGCAAGACTAATTCACTTAGTGACTCTGAGGACTTAGAATGCGCTGAAATGAAATCTGAACTGTGGGGTGTATGATTCAATGATGCTAAGATAAAATATGTACAGTTTTTATAGGCGCTAGGCCGCCATGGCAATTAAACTAAAAAGTTGCTAATTAAATCAATCACAAAATGGAGACAAGTTATAATAGAACGTGAAAAAGTCACTAAGCGACGGCATCTGTCAAGTTGGCAAGTTCAACTTATCATTTTAGCAGTGGAAAAGGCCAAATGCATGGGGACTGTCGCTAAGGTCTGAAACCATCAAGGGGGCCTGTCTTGCATAGGTCACTAAGCGTCAGATCAACTGCAAGCATCGCTAAGGTCTGAAACCATCAAGAGGGCCTGTCTGGAGCTTTTGAGAAGTACGGCATTTCTATCAGGGGCCTGAAGGGGGCCGGTGCTGAGGTCAGGTGATTGGCAGGTGATTACCAAGTCATGTGGTTGCTAAGCCTTGTGATACTCCGTGTCATGTCCTGTAACCTGAGTTCAATCCCTGCTAGCTGTAAAATATAAATCGCTAAAAATAGCACTGGTGCACTGAGCCCTGCCCAAGTCTTATCAGCGCATTGCCAAGTGGGATAGTTGGTCAGGTGGATGGTACCCTTGCTAGCGGAAACCTCCATACCAGCCCCCAAAGCAGGGTTGTCAGGATGAAGATGATGGATACGGGGCAGAAGAATGAGAGAAGCAAAGTTCAGCTGGAAAAAACTAGTGACAAAGTATGAGCAGAAGAAACCAGAAGAGGAGTGAAAGCGCACATGATAGTAGGGGCCCTGAAGGCAGCTAGGGTGCGAGCCACATCATCTCCCACCATTGGGGTGGGATGGCAAAGGGATCATGCCGGAACGGTGATAAGACCGGGGCTGGGCTCAGCGCAGCAAAAGCTATAATTAGCGACTTGTGTTGATAACAGTTTGGCGGCTCACTCAGGCGACCAGGCACGACGCGAACGACACATGACTAGGCGACCACGGGATGTTTAGCACACGAGACTACCAGACCACGGGACTCGCTCACCTGACTGACACACACATGACCTCGGGCTCGACAACAGGTCACCGATCAAAGATAGCCGGCGCCTTATAAGATTACGCGTTTAACGACTTGCCGACGGCTATCAGCAGGGCGCCACTTCTTCAGCCCCGGTGCCTAGCGATTAGCGACGCTTACCTTTACCGACGCTTAGCGACCTTGGCGATGCCAGCCCCCCTTGATGGTTTCAGACCCCAGGATAGTCACCGCTCATTTGGCTACTTTCAGTGCTCACTTGGTGACTTAGCGCTTGCCGACTGATAGACGCCGCGGGTTAGCTATTTCACATTCTATTTTTCTTGTCATAATCCGTTCCCCATTTTGTTACTTAGCGACTTATAGTTTAATTAACACGGCGACTTAGCGCCTATAAATACTGTACATATTTTGTCTTAGTAGCATCGAATTCCATCCCCCCAGTTCAGATCACAACTTGCGCACACTAAGTTCATCGAAGTCGCCAAGGGACATACTATCTTTACCGACCACGCTAAGCTTGCCGCTTCTTCGCCAGTCTTGCCGACTGTCTAGGTGCTATACGAGCACACTTCGACTACGTGCACACAAGGCCCCTCTCATCACAGGAGAGTCACAGGAGTCACAGGAGGGTTTTTAGGAACACGACAGGTGAAAAGTACGCCCCCATTGCCTAGTGCTAACCGGTTTGCATGTCTGTCAGTAGAAGAAATCAATACAACTTCTGTCAACAACCCTGTTCCCCCAATCATAAGCACTACCCCTGACATACCCAAGGGCTCTCCCAAGCCCTCCTCGACCCCTCCCCAGGCATGCACTTCTGCCTGGGAATGCTGCCTCCCCTGCCGCTACGTCATAGCGTCCACCCCGTTGCCAAACTTACTCTGGATGAACATGGAGATCAAAACCACCAACATGCAGCAAACTCAGAGCGTAGTCACCTTCCTGGACTCCGGAGCAACCAGACTCTTCATGGACGCTAATTACATGAAGCAGCACTAGCTCATGACTTGGCCCCTCCTATCTCTCATCCCGGTGTACAACGTTGATGGCACTCATAACAAAGCAGGATCCATCAAGTCCATTGTGGACCTCATCTTGCACTACAGGTCCCACATGGAGCGCACTACCTTTGCAGTTATGAGCATCAGCAAACAGGAGATGATCCTGGGATTTCTCTGGCTCTGGGGGTACAATTTGGAAATTAACTGGGCTTCAGGAGAAATCAGCATGAGTCAGTGCCCCTGGCATTGCACCATCTGCACAGACAAAGTGAAGAAGGAGCAGCGCACTATGCGGGAATGCGCAGCTATCTGGGCATGTCGGGTGGGGTATCTCCTGTTTGCAGATCTCAACCTGCTGTCATAGAGAGGCCCTCTACGAGGACAACAGACATAGCGGTGATAAGACCAGGGCTGGGCTCAGCGCAGCAAAGCTATAATTAGCGACTTTTGTTGATAACAGTTTGGCGGCTCACTCAGGTGACCAGGCGCGACGCGAACGACACATGACTAGGCGACCACGGGATGTTTAGCGCACGGGACTACCAGACCACGGGACTCGCTCACCTGACTGACACACACATGACCTCGGTCTCGATAACAGGTCACCGATCAAAGATAGCCGGCGACTTATAAAGATTAAGCGTTTAACGACTTGCCGACGGCTATCAGCAGGTCGCCACTTCTTCAGCCCCGGTGCCTGGCGGTTAGCAACGCTTACCTTTACCGACGCTTAGCGACTTTGGTGACGCCAGCCCCCCTTGATGGTTTCAGACCCCAGGATAGTCACCGTTCATTTGGCTACTTTCAGTG
>QLOM01003271.1:0-11705 GCA_003313785.1 Termitomyces sp. MG148 | reverse complement strand
ATGATGTTCACAACAATCAGCATTTTTTGGTTATATTTAATCTCATGTTCTTCTATTCATTAAATCTTTGGCTCAGATGAGAACTTGGTATGATCAATCTTTACATCACTCAATGGCTTCTTATCTGAAGGTAAAGGTTGCAAGCAGTAAAAATAAGCCTGTTTTGTGATAACAATCCTCAATTTCTATCAGCGCCTACTGGCAGTGGAAAGATGGTCTTTTTTGAACTTGCTATTATCAAGATGTTGTCTCTGCACAATAGGCACATGAAATGCGTATACTTAGCCCCTACAAAGGTGAGTGGGCTAATGTATCCTCTGGAGGATACAAAAGTTGATCTTAAATTCTTAGGCATTGTGCTCGGAAAGATACCATGACTGGACGACCAAATTTGACTCTCTTGGAATTAAGTGTGGGTTCCTGGATCAACGGTACACTGAAAATTTATTAGGTTCTGAGTTGACTGGAGATGCTGTGCATTTCAAGAAAGGTGTTTGAGGTGACGCCAAGAAGGCATCTATAATGTTTGTTCAAGATTCTGATTGTTCTTGGCTTGACAATAAGTGATTACTGCCTAGAATAACTATGGTTTGTAGCTTCTAGCTGTCCAGAAACTCATTATCTAGGTGAAGGGTGAAAAGTGGGATAGCTTTACCCATAACTGCTTGGCATAATTCAAATCCAACAAGTGATTGCCCATGTTCACCTAATTGAGATAGGAGTGACCATCACAAGATCCTTTCTTCTATTTGACTTTTGTTGGTTGATGAGGTTTGTGACATTTGTCAGACTTCTTATCATGTTGTGTATGTTGAGTATGGAAGGGTCATAGGTTCATATTCTCAATGAATCTCGTGATAGCACCCTTGAAGCCGTCATATTGTGCATGAGAACCTGTGGTTCTTCTGTCCGGTTTTGATTTGTTTCAGCCATAGTTCCTAACATCCAAGACATTGCTGTGTGGATTGGAAGTAATAGGCAATTAAACATGCCTGCAAAGGTTTTTGAAGTAAACAGCCTATAGGTGAAACTTTGTTACTTTTGATGTATTAAATTCTGCAGTTTGGTAAGGAGTTTTGACCATGCAAACCTACGCGCTTCGTGATTGGGGTCCCATGCCCAAAAGGGCAGAATGACTTTGCATTCAGCAAAAGTCTGGATTATAAATTATTCATGGCTTTGCAGCAATACTCAGTGGATAAGCCAATTATGGCCTTCTATTCAACACAAAAAGGTTAGTCTGCTTGCGCAATGAAGGTCCTCTGACCTGTTCTTCAGGGGCATTTACCACAGCAGAACAGCTCAT
Source organism: Termitomyces sp. MG148 (assembly GCA_003313785.1). Taxonomy (NCBI): domain Eukaryota; kingdom Fungi; phylum Basidiomycota; class Agaricomycetes; order Agaricales; family Lyophyllaceae; genus Termitomyces; species Termitomyces sp. MG148. The sequence goes on along the minus strand of QLOM01003271.1, from coordinate 10,399 downwards.
GAAGGACTATTTGGAAGCAGAAAAAGGCCGGAAAAATCTACCATGGTCTCACCTCAAGAGGGAACAAATACTCTTTCCATGAGAAATGGTTCCACTCAATGAAGTGCATCCAAGGATGATGATCAATGTTAATATTTGAACATTGTAGATCTTGCATCTGTTGGGATCAGTGTGCATCATGCTGGGTTAACTCCCAATGACCATAAGGCAACAGAGACTTGATTTGAATGGAACTCTGCATGTTATCGTTGCAACATTGGTGTGTCTCATAGTCTTCATTTGTATACTGGTACGGATTTAGTTTGGTTTATTCAAGACCTTGGCTGTTGGTGGTCAACCTCCATAAGTAGTAGCATCCTGCTTATCATTATTGTCATGAATGGGAATGAGTTCAGCTGCATATATGGTTGTCATCAAGGGTGTGCAGACCTTCAACAAGAATACTTTAGTCAAGTATTCAGATCTTGATGTTATGCAAATGATGGGTCATGCTGTGAGTTCAAATGATACAGATTTTGGATCTCTCATCACTGCTTGTGACAGGGTTGGCCTCAGTTTGGTATGTAATCTCTGAGACAATTGTTTGCCTCTTCACTCTTCCATAGACAAAGATAGAATTGCACTTATCATTTGTAAGACAGAGCTTGAGCAGGATTCCTTCTTCTCTACTTTTGGTCTTGCTGAAGGTTGCCAACAGATTGAGATGCTTGACTGTCAAGGCCTGTGTTGAGGATTCTGGGATTCTTTCCTTTCCGTCATATTTCCTATTTTATATGATTACTAATCCTCACCTTTTGTACATTATTTTTTGTAGCCACACCTCAGTTGTTACCCCTATCCATGGTTGCATCTGAGGTGTGTATCTCTTACATTATTCTATCAATAGTTATCGATAACTAATCTACTCTCTCTTAGACTTATTTGTCTTTATTCAACAGGTAGAGTAGTTTAATACAGTTGTTACCACTATCCATGGTTGCATCTGAGACTAATATTCAACAGCCTGGGAGGACAGACCTATCGTCTTGTGGCAGTTTGAGCAAATTGGTGAAAAATTGTGAGTTTGTGCAATGTCTACTTGAAATATCCTAATGTCTAGTTTTTCCAAGCATCAAGGTTGAGTTTCTCCGCTCCACTAGTATCAACTCATCTTCATAATAAAATCAGGTTCTCACAGAGCATGGCATTATTTTAATCTCCCACTTACTCAAAGAAGATGCACCAAAAATTGAGAAAGTTGGTTCATGCATACAATATATGTGTCCAGCTTGTTTAACGAGGCAATGGTTAGCTCCTCAAACGTCGATCACCTTTTGGTGATAAGACTCTGGCTGGGCTCAGCGCACCAAGCGCTATTTTTAGCAACCTATGTTTTGCAGCTAGCAGAGATCGAACTCAGGCTACAGGACACAACGTGCAGGATCACGGGACTTAGCAACTACATGACTTGGCAATCACCTGCTACTCACCTGACTCCAGCCCGGCCCCCTTCAAGTCCCTGATCAGTGATAACTGATGCCAGAGCCTTTAGCGACACCTATCAAAATCCATGGCTTCTCAAAGATCCGACGACAGATCATTTTAGCAACGCTTAGTGACTTACGTGAGACAGGTCCATGTGATGGTTTCAGATATTAGCAACGCTTACAGTTGATCCGACACCTAACAACCTATGCAAGACAGACCCCCTTGATGGTTTCAGGCCTTAGCAACAGTCTCTGTGCATTTGGCCTCTTTCACTGCTAGGATGTTAAGTTAAAGCTTGCCGACCTGACAGACGCCGTTGCTTAGCGACTTTCATGTTCCATTGTACCTGTCTTGATTTTTCTTGATTAATTAATTAGCGACTTTTTAGTTTAATTACCACAGCGGCCTAGCGCCTATAAATACTGTACATATCTTGTCTTAGACATCATCAAATCATACGCCCCACAGTTCAGATCACATTTCAGCGCATTCTAAGTCCTCAGAGTTGCTAAGTGAATCATTCTTGCCGACTTCCCTTCTCCAGCTTTGACTGCCGACCTTTGTATTACAGTGCCATACGGGCACATCATTGTTAACGTTTACGTTGCTAGAGTCCTTGCCGACTTCTAGCACCCTAGCACCTCGCAGGCTTATGGCTTAGATTGCTAAGCAACCCGTTACTTTTTCTAAGTTCAAATCACACTAAAAAGACTAGGCTTCTGAGACCCTGCCCAGGACTCTCTCAAAACACTAGCGACCGCCCGACGCTACTCATTTGTGAGGCGCTAAGTTTACCATCTACTAGGACAGTGCTTGGCGATTTTCAGGCATCATCAAATTGGAGCCCACAGCAAGGGACTTTAGGGCAGAATTCTGCCAGAAACCCGTCTTCAGCACCAGCGCCACCTTCTCAGCCAGTCGGCAGGCGCCTTTGACTCTTTACACCAAGCGCCTTCTATGCCACAGTTACCTGGAGCTTTACCGCATTGTACTCTAGCGCAGAAACTCGCCGATGCTTCCGCCGACCTTACAGTTGACAACATTAGTGACCTCTTTCCCCAACAACTTGACTTTGAACCAACTATTCCTGGACATCAGACACCTCTTGCCAATTTAGCACAAGGGCCACTAAGCTCACCCTTTACACCACTATCCCAGTTATTCAGATCACCTACACCCTCACTACCACCTTCACTAGTACATTTACTGACCCTCTCGTTAACAACCCCTCGCATACCAACTACCATGGAGGCAGCTGTCCCTCAGCGCATGCCGCCTCGCAACCACTTCTCGGCTCCAAAATGGGATGAAACTAAACCACGGGAACTGACACAGTACTTCAAGGAACTAGAATACCTCTTTTGCAACTGCGGTATTACCGACCACATGCAAATGAAGGAATATGCGGCATGGGTATGTATCATACAACATGGCAGAAACTTGGACTGGCCTTAGGGAATTTAGCGCTCTGGTTCCTGTTCCTGGTGACCAACCAATCGGACCCCCAGCTTTAGCAACCTACAAAGAATGAAAAGCAGCAGTCATCCAACTCTACCCAGGCGCTGAGGAATCTATTAGGTACATGGTAACAGAACTTCAAAAACTAGTACAGGAAACATTTGACAACAGTATTTACACACTTGGCGCCCTCTCTACTTACTATAGGGACTTCCAGAGGGTCACTAGGTGGCTATTGCAAAATGGCAAGCTCTACCGCAATGAGGAACGTCACTTATTTCAGCAAGGTATTCCTACGTTGCTATGGGCATGGATCGCTAGGCGCTTGGAAATCTTACAGCCCAACCACCACCCCGAGGAACCCTACAATGTGGATGACGCCTTTGAAGCAGGCAAATGGATGTTGAAAGGCACGGACACTGGCGTGAGCGCCTCTTGTCCTGCCCCAACTCCTGGCATGATTCTGGTCGCTGCCGCCTCAATTGCCCCGTTACCGACTCAACCGACACCTGACTGCTATGTCAAGAAGGAGGACTTGGATACCGCTATCGCAGCCACCATCGCTAACGCCATGACACGCATTGAAACCATGATCACCACCAGTCTTACTGCCACCCATAATCTCGCTCCCGCTAACAACCTTTGTCACTTCTGTGGTGAAGTAGGCCACACTATGACACGCGGTCGCTGCCCAACTTTGGAAAACTACATCCAGCAAGGACGCTTTTGCCAGGCTGCCAACGGCAAGGTAGTACTACCCTCTGGCGCCATTATACCAAACTATCCTGAGCTCAAGTCCTACCAAGAGCGCATGGATGAATGGCACAGACAGAACCCTGGCAACCTGGCAACTGGCACTCTTACCAGTCACTACAGCAGCAATTGGTACTAGAGGTAATGCACTTGGACATGGTTAGCGACAACGGAAATCTCACTAAGGACGCACGTATTGAAACTTTGGAACGCAAATTGGCAACTCTGAAACAAGTATTTGATGGCGTGGAAATTAAGAAACCCAAGCAGCCATTAACTGGTTACTGACCTTCAGTGCCTTCCTTTACCGACGTGTCCATACCCACTGCCGCTGCCCCAGCACATGTACCAATGCAGCCAGCCGCTCCCGTCGTTGCCAACCCAGTCGCCACACCCATGGCACTCAGCACAGACGCTACCGCTTCAGCACCACCGCCTTTGCACCCATACTCTGGTCTTCCCACTCGCTATGCTGCTCCTGCCCAACAAAACTTTGCCGCACCTGATAAGCGACCTGAAGGTGGTTATCAACCAACAGCACCCATATATGACATCAAAAAATCCAACCACGTATTTAGCCACATTATGAAGACACCAGTAACCTTATCAGTAGAGGAACTCTGCAGTATAGCACCCGATGTTAGGAATTGGGTTAAAACAGCAGTAACCCCTAAGCGCATCTTACAGGCCACAGTTCAAGACGTACCCGACATTGACAACGCCTTACCAGGATTTGCACTCGCTACCGACCCATCGCTTACTGACACTCACGCTAACCAACAACTCGCAAACACCACCTTGATAGATCCCGTGGAAACTTACATACAGTTGCTAGCACCAGGAGAGGATCCCGCTATCCTGACAGTAGCCCAGGACTCACATGCCATTTGATCAATTATGCTTACGGTCGACAGTCGCCAGGAAATAGAGGCCATTGTGGACAGCGGCTCCCAGATCATCTCGATGTCAGCAGAGGTTGCTAACAATTTAGGCCTCATCTATGACCCAGATATAGTCCTAAACATGCAAAGCGCTAATGGTACCATAGACAGATCACTAGGACTTGCCAAGAATGTGCCATGCACCATTGGCAACCTCATGTTTTACTTGCAAATACACATACTACAATCACCCACTTATGACATACTCCTCAGCCAACCCTTCGATGTTTTAGCATGCACCATAGTTAAGACTCTATCCGATGACAAAACCACGCTAACAATTAGCAACCCAAACTCTGGAGTCCGTCGCACTGTGCTGACCTTCCCAAGAGGTTGCCAAAAAGAAAAGCTTGCCAAAGCACCAACGTTTACCGACCAATACCCTGAACAGCCCCACTCATGTTTTTATCCACCATCAAGGAAGTGATTGGTGATGATCACGGAGATGTAGCGCTTACGCTGGACTATGACCACTGTAGTGGTCTTGTAAATATCATTTCTACCGCCTATTTCGACTCTGAAGTACTCTCGCCTTCTTGTGACCCTAGCGCTAATACGCCCACTACTAGTACCTCTACTACAAACCATCAAAAGCTTACCGACTCATCTCTTGCCTACCTGTACCTTACTGCTTCCAACCATTTTGCCAAATTCACCTCTTCTGATACGTATCTTGAAACATTACCTAATTCTTCCCAACTTGCCATTCTTGGACTTTCCAAAGCTAGCACTAGCACTAGCAAATCATCACTTATGTTACCTACCGCCTCCACTTTTGCCGCCGCTAATGCTACTAAACGCAAAGGTGTACAGGTCAAAAAGAAGTATAAATCCGTAGCGCTTAAAATCAAACCTGTTGCCAGCACAGTCTCCAAGGACTTTCAAATCGAATGAAAGATCATTGGCGACCCACTTGCCAACATGCCAACATTGACCCCGAACCCACCACCATTTAAACCAACAGGTTGCTTTACTGAGGAACACCAGAAACAGTTTGTTAGCGACCACAATACCGGCTTCCTTACCACTCCTGAATTAAACGTCCTTACCAACCTCATATCCAAACAGAATCAAGCATTTGCTTGGGAGGACTCTGAGCAAGGTAGCTTCCGTACCGACTTCTTCCCGCCCATCATCATACCAACCATTCCTTACGTACCCTGGACTGAACACAACTGACCCATACTGCCTGGACTTGAAGCTGAAGTCTGTCAGATTATACGCAGCAAAATCAAGGCTGGCGTCTATGAGCCCTTCAATAGCGCTTACTGCTCCCAATGGTTCTGTGTCCTCAAGAAAAATGTTAACCTTCATATTGTTCACAGTCTTGAGCTGCTAAATAGGGTCACTATACGACACTTTGGCGTCCCACTCTTTTCCGACCACATTGCCAAGTCCTTTGCTGGGTGGATCTGTGGCGCCACCTTTGACCTCTATGTCAGCTACGATGAGCGACTCATCCATCCCTCTTCACGCAACCTCACCACATTTCAGACACCCTTTGGCACCTTGCAGCTAGTCACCTTGCCAATGGGTTGGACCAATTCAGTACCCATCTTCCATGACAATGTAAACTACATCCTTCAACCAGAAATCCCCAAATACGTACAAAGTTTCATTGACGACGTAGGCACTAAGGGCCCCAAAGATTGGCAACTCATAGATAGCCTTCCAGCAACTCACCCCAACAACCCCGGCATCCGCTTAGCGCTCTGGGAATTTTTCCAGCTACTTAACCGTATTCTCCAGCGCATGAAGTACAGTGGCGGTACGTTTTCTGGACACAAGCTAGTACTCTGTGCCCCATGCTTCAAGATCCTTGGCCATGTCTGCACACCTAGCGGCCGCGTTCCCAATGAATTGCACCTAGCCCTGTTGGAGCGCTGGGATGTTTGCCACGACCTTTCAGAGGTATGCGCCTTCCTAGGGACTGTTGGCATCCTCCGTATCTTCATCAAGAACTTTGCCCACCAAGCCTACTATCTTACCTGCCTCACACGTGCTAACGCCCTCTTTGAGTTTGGACCCGAGCAAGTTGCCGCCCAGCAAGACTTAGTACAGGCGCTACATGAAGCCCAGCCGCTTGTTCCCATCAACTACCAGTCGCCAGACCCTGTCATACTAGCGGTAGACACCTCGTGCATTGCCATCGGCTTCTTCTTGTGTCAGTGCCTTAGTAACAATTGGAAACAGAGGTGCTACAACTGCTTTGGGTCAATCACGCTAAACAACAGAGAATCACGCTACAGCCAGGCCAAATTGGAACTCTATGGTCTCTTTAAAGCCTTTCAGGTGCTAAGGATGTATCTTATTGGCGTACGGAACCTCATTGTGGAAGTGGACGCTAGGTACATCAAAGGTATGCTACAGAAGCTACAGAACCCTGACATACAGCCATCCGCCAACATGAACCGCTGGATAGTTGCTATCCTCATGTTCCACTTTGAGCTGGTACACGTCAAAGGCACCTTCCATGGACCCAATGGACTTTCCCAGCGACTTTTACAGCCTACCAACCCTCTTCCTGACCGAAGCAACAATGACGTCTTTAGCAACTGGATAGACCAACTCCACAGATTCATGCACCTTATACAGCTCCCTATCCGTCTCCTACGTAGCGACCGACCTGCTAACACTTGTCTACACTCAATCAATCCTTACCAACCTACTCCCTTTACCGTCCCTCTGACATTCTTTACCGCTAACATTACCAACAAATTGCCAACCATCACTAGAGTTGAGGAACCCAAGTCCCTGAGAGAAAACAGCACCGACCTCGCATATGACTCCGTACCCAGGAGCGCTAAAGCACAAGCCAACGATGCACGCTTAATCAACATAGGAGATTGGTTGAACTTGCTTAAGCGGCCTGATCACTTTAGCAATGATGAATATACCACATTCATCTGTTATGCCACCAACTTCTTCCTTAGCGACAATCGATTCTGGCGATGCAACAAAGATGGTGCTCACAAACTTGTAGTACAGCCTAGCGACCGGCTTTGGATTTTACGCACCATGCACAACAACTTAGGCCACAGAAGACTATATGCAACACGTGCCATACTACTGGAACGATTCTGGTGGCCTCACGTGCGAGCTGATGTTGCTTAGTATGTAAAGACTTGCCACCTTTGCCAGATTCAGCAAACTCGCCAACTGCTCATCCCCCCAACGGTCGCTACGCCAGCGCCTCTCTTTAGCAAAATCTATATCGACACAATGCACATGCCTAAGTTGGATCACTACAAGTACATCATCCAAGGACGCTGCTTGCTAGTACACTGGCCAGAATTTAGAATGCTCCAATAGGAAAACACCGACGCTATAGCTAAGTGGTTGTTTGAAGATGTCATCTGCCACTGGGGTGTGCTAAGAGAAATAGTTACTGACAATGGTGCCCCTATCATAAAAGCACTAACCTACCTCGCCAAAAAGTACAACATCCACCACATACACATCTCAGGTTACAACAAATGCGCTAACGGTCTTGTGGAGCGTCCTCACTTTGACGTGTGCCAAGCTCTCTTCAAGGCGGTAGACGGCGACAAGTCCAGATGGAGTGAGGTGACCTACTCTGTCTTTTGGTCAGAAAGGGTAACTATACATAAGCGCATGGGCTGCTCACCTTATTACGCAGCGACTGGCACCCACCCTTTGCTGCCCGCCAACATCATCGAAGCAACATACTTGCAACCTGCACCCAACTCCTTATTGTCCACTACTGACCTCATTGCTCGACGCGCCATTGATTTACAATGACAAAATGAAGACTTAGCACGCTCATGAAACAGTTTTTAGTGCCAGACAGAAAGCTGCGCTAAGATTTGAAACGGACCACAGTGCCACCATACAAGACTACAACTTTGGCCATGGATCGCTAGTACTCATGAGGAACTCCAAAATAGAAACCACCCACAACAAGAAAATGTGCCCTTGCTACTTGGGGCCATTGGTAGTTATCTCTCAAAACTGTGGAGGTGCTTATGTCCTTTGTAAACTAGATGGATTGGTACTGCACAGACCGGTTGCCGCCTTCTGATTGCTCCCTTACCTCGCACGTGACCAAATATCCTTACCGATCAAGGCGCTAGACACCGATACCGCCAAACTCAGAGAACTTGAAGAAACCGACCTACTGGATGACGACGACTTACCACCTGAAGAAGAAGAAGACTAAATTACCGTTTACTTTCCTTACCAACTCTCTTTTCTCTACTTATCTTTTACTATACAGACGTTTCTTTACCTCAAGACACAGCACTAGCGACTTTGATTGCTGCCTGGCACTTTGCGCAACTCCTCACAAGGGGTTTTTTTGCCATGATGATCTACTGAGCATTCTCTTAAGAACTCAAGTCGCTAAAAACACCACTTTCGCTAAGTCTTTTCTTTCACAAGTCCTTCCAGTACATGTTCCCTTACTATACACACAGACTTTCTTACTACCAATTTCTTACCTCACACAATATTGCAAGTCCCAAAACGTTTATATTACATTTTTTTTTCTTTCTACTACGAGTTCATCTATGTGCAACAATACTAAATGTCAGGTTCTGCTGACCCAGGGGCTCAGCAATTCTGGGCGAGGCCTTACCAGGCGTACTCGGACAGCTACGGACATGCTGGGACCTAGAGAGGACCAGAGGAAGGCACCGGGACGAGGGGACATGCGTCGGGAACATAGGGAGACCAGACAAAGTGTCTCGGGGTTGGCATGAGCAAGGGGCGAGCGCCGGATGAAAAGGTTCTATTGGAGGAAGTTCGGGTTAGACGGCGCGATGGGTGGCGTGCCGGCAGCGGATTATCCGGGGAAATCAAGGAACTGATAGGCAAATAGGCAGTTTAGAGTTCGACAGGTGCGGAACCGAACTCAGGAGGAGCGGAGAATGTGGGCCGGATAAGATAAGAGACCGGAGATGTGAGAGGAGAAGGGAAGGAGAAACTCGAGGCAGAGATGGAGAACAATAGAGAGAGACGGATGAGCAAAAGAGATGGAATTGAGAGAGTAAATAGAGACAAGGACGAGTACGAGACAAGAGAGTAGAGACGAGAGAGTAGAGACAAATACGGGACTATAGGAATGGAGACGAGTACGAGACTACAGAGCGGAGACGAGTACGAGGCGAAGTTATGAGGCCGGAGTGATACGAGAAGAAACCAGGGAGTATGAGCAATATCAAGACTACCGTACTTAGTGCTACAGGGGGGCTTATATACTGACTACACGACGAGGCAGGTCCAGGGTCCCAGTTCCGGGTCTGGGGGCTGCTCCAGGGCTCTGGTGGTGTCCCAGAGCACCTAGGAAGACAAAGGGAAACCGTGGGTGTCGGATGGAAGTGGTGCCGTTGCTTTGGGAGTCGCAGTGGCGCCGCGTGAGGGAGGACGTGGCGCGATGAGAGGATGCAATGAGGCATGATGCGGGAGTTGATGCAGGACGAAGCATGATGCGTGGGTTGGTGCGCAGGGCAATGCATGATGCGTGGCATGAAGCAACCATGCATGATGCGTCAAATGATGCCTGATGATGCCTGATGCATCAGATGTTGTGTGGGTCGCCGTGCTGTTGCGCCGGGAATCTCCGGGGGTTGTCGGTGGTGTTTGTGGGGTGTCCAGGGGGAATGTCAGGGTTGACCGGAGTATGACGTGATGACCGTGTTGGGTGTTCATGGAGTTCGTCCCGAGTCGAGGTTGTGTGAGAGGTGCCAGGGTGTTGTAAGGGTGACCTCCGGAGGTTGCGGCTAAGTCACACAACTGGCAGAGGGAAATCCAAAGTGTAT
>QLOM01003266.1:0-18062 GCA_003313785.1 Termitomyces sp. MG148 | reverse complement strand
CAAGCATGAGATTCGCTTAGATCAAGCATGGAGAGAACTTGGTGCACCTGAGCCTCACAACACTTCCAGCAAATAAGTCTGATTACTATTTGGTACTTTAATTAGGCTAATTAGCCTGGAATATTCAACAACCTGTGATTGTTAATATTGATGAACCAATGACTGGAGCCAGGCGAAAGCTGTTTACCGGAATACCGGGTCTTTCAGGAGGGCTGATACAGCCTGTCCCATACCCGGTCTGAATCATATTACTCTCGCCGCACTTTGCGGCTCCTACGTAATACAGGGTTCGTGGTGGGAGGGTAGACAAAATTATTCAATTCTACGTTGCTCCAGACTATAAGTCGGTAGTCGTCAGAGAAAAGTTCCCTCCGACGTATATTGGATTTTCTTACCTAGAGGGGAGGTAGTTCAAGAGAAAGTTCCCTAAGGGACTCTTGTCTCGTTCGCGCCCCCTCTAGGTACTCCATGTGACTCTGTTGCAACGTTCGGGTCCTTTCATTGGTTTTGTAAAAACATTTGTTTTGACTCAACCAATGACTAGAGCCAGGCAAAAGCTGTTTACCGGAATACCGGGTCTTTTGGGAGGGCTGATACAGCCTGTTCCATACTTGGTCTGAATCATATTACTCTCGCCGCACTTTGCAGCTAAACGCTATAAAGTTTGAGCGCAGTGATTGAAGGCAAAGGAGGTGGAAGTATACGTGTATTTAACAAATTGTCTGTTGAAGAACTTAAGAGCGTCCGAGTGCATGGGAGAGAGTAAATCAATGGCGAGGGTGATGTTGAGAAGTGGAAGAGTCCGAAGAGTATAACAAAAGTGGGATAGAAAAGATAAAAACAAAATGTGGGACAAGGTCAATAGGTAATATTGTCCGATGCTTTCCTTAAGGCCAGTGCATGTATAAGAATGGGGTTTTTTCTGATATATCTTTGGAACGCTTTTGATGACCATCGACCCGCCGCCTGAATTAGGTGGGGTGCAACTCCGTGTTAGAATCCGAACCTAATGATTATACAGACAAGTTAGTCTGATCCTCAGTCTGTTGTATAAGTGACTAATATTTCTGTACCTAATGATTATACAGACAAGTTAGTCTGATCTACGGTACAGTAAGTAACCGTGTCTATAAGTCGGATATAAATATTTCTGCTCACCCTCAGTCTGTTGTATAAGTGACTGAGGGCATTCTGTCCGTCCATGGCTGAATATATGTCGTGTGTTTGCTTTGTCTGCGCTACGACACAATGGCGACAATGGATGTGATATTTGTGACGAGTTTGGCCAGGTGCGCTTACGGTGGCCGTCCCATTTGGTCCTAACACTCCTCCTCACCGTAAAGCTCCTCCTCGCGCGGAATCCCTATTGAAGACCTAGTAGTGCTCGAAGTCGGATAAACTGTGGAGAGGGTAGAGCCTTCGTGAATATATCCGCAGCGTTGTCCTTCGTATTCACATATCGCATCGCTATCTCCTCCAATCCAACTCGTTCTCGTAGGAAATGATATTTGATGTCCACGTGCTTGACTCTTGAGTGCAAAAGTGGGTCCTCTGAGAGGTTGATTGCCGAATTATTGTCGCAAAGTAGTGTCGTAGCCCCCATTGGAGTATGTCCTAGGGCTGTCAGCATCATCCTCAGCCATATACATTCTTGTGCCGCTTCGTATGCGGCCATATATTCTGCCTCGCATGAGGAGGCTGCCACCGTTTTCTGTTTCCTCGTTGCCCACGACACGAGCCCGGTTCCCATTGACCATGCATAACCACCGACGCTTCGGCGGGTGTCTAGGCAGTTCGCCCAGTCTGAATCTGTGAAACCCACGAGTTCGATAGGTACGTCTCCTCCTAGAGCCAAACGGAGGTCTCGAGTTCCCTTTAAATATCGCAATACACGGATTGCAGCATGCCAGTGGATGTCTGTGTAGGAGTCAAGGAATTGGCTCAACTGTTGTACGGCGTACTGAATATCGGGGCGTGTTGACACCGCCAACCAAAGTAATCCGCCCACAAGGTTACGGTATGGGATGCATGCTAGTTTGTCGAGTTCTTCTTGGCTTAAGGCTGCTCTATTTGCACGTCGTAATTTTAGACCAGGTTCCATTGGTACAGAGAGGTGTATTGCATGGGCTTGTCCGTATTGCGTGACCATCCTATCAATGAGTACAGTCTGTGATAAGAAAACCCTCCTGTTTGCGCAATCCCAGTCCACTGCAATGCCAACAATGTGTCGGGGTACTCCTAAGTCCGAAATTGTCCAAGTCTCTTTTAGTTTTTCTTTGAAGTATTCGTTTGCTTCCTTCGTACTCGCAATGGACATAAAGTCGTCAACATGTACTCCAGTGATCACTGTGCCGCGGTCAGTTTTGCAATAGTAAAGGCAGGCCTCGCAACTAAGTCGTGTGAACCCCAACTTCCTCATCACTTCATCCAACGTCTTGTTCCATATCCTTCCTGCTTGTTTCATCCCGTAAATTGGCCTCAACAGCTTGCAGACCCACCCTTCTTTTCCCTCGACCTCGAATCCTCTGGGTTGTTGCATAAATATTTGTTCGTCCTCTGGGAGTACTCCATTCAAAAATGCCGTCTTTACGTCAATTTGCATGGCATCCCAGTCCAATGTCGCTGCCAAGTGTAGTAAAATACGCCAGGATTCTGCGCGTGCCGTCGGTGAGGTAGTCTTATTGTAATCTCTCCCTTGTACCATTGTGTATCCCTGCAATACATGGCGCGTTTTCAACCTAGTGATCTTCCCATGCTCGTTACATTTTATAGTGAAGACGGGCCGACCTTTGAATATCTTGTGACCTGAAGGGACGTTCTCACGTGGAACTAGTTCCCATACTCCCATCTGTCGCAAGGATTGTAGTTCTTCTTGGTAAGAGGCCTCCCACCTCGGCCAATCCGCAGATTGCTGAGCTTCTTCAAGTGTCCGTGGCGTGTCTGGATCCACTCCAGGGTCGTTGTTGGGGTTGGTCTCGATCGAGTTAATCGCGGCTAGGACTCGATCAATATCAGCATCGTCCCCCACAACAGCATCATTCTCAACGGGAGGGATCTCATCTCGAAGTTGTTCCAATGCTCGACGCCTTTCCACTCTGGTCTCCTTTACTCTGTCAGCAGATTCTTTCGACTCACGTACCGCCCTCTCCAGCCTTGTCTCCTCTATATGTTCTCCCACAACCTTGGGTGTTGGTATTGGTATTCGGTTCGACCTTCGTAGTACTGTTGGTTCTGGGGGTCGTTCTATCGGCAATACTTCCTGTTCGGTGTTCTCTAGTTCCGGAGATTGTTCAATGCCAGGTTTGGTTGAAGAGATTATGCCGGGAATATTCAGTGGTTCGTCGTCGTCGGTGTTCACATTGGGGTTGGGCTTCGACTTTTCCTTGATTGAGGATATCGATGGCACATCCAGGTCAACAACTTTCTCGGGTGATGTGGGGAGATTTAGTCTGGGTGAGTCGTTGTGGCTTTTGATGAATTGTACGTGGTACGAACTATACACTTTTTGAGTGGCTCTCTCATAACATCTATATGCTTTAGAGTTGGGGTCGTAACCCACCAGCACACACTCGATCGATCGTTCGTATACTTTAGGATTGTGCTTGTTGAGGATCAACACAAAAACACGACATCCTATCTCGCGAATATATGAATACTCCGGTTTTTGGCCATACCATAACTCGTCAGGTGTAGTATCTCCGGCAGTCGAGGTCTTAGTCTTTCCATGAAGGTGCGTAGCCGTCAAATAAAATTCGTCCCATAGGAAAGTTGGACATCTTGCAGCTAGGCGCATGGCTCGGGCTTTTCCATTTAAGGTACGATGCATTCGTTCAACTCTCCCCATATGGGCGGATGTGTAGGGGGCTCCAAGCTCCACCAGAATGCCTTTAGACCTATACCACTCCTTGTGAGTATCACCGTTCAGTTCGCCATCTCGTCCCATGCGTAGTATCTTAAGCCGTGAACCAGTCTCATTCTCCCGTGCCAGTATCCATGCTTTGAGTTCTTCAAACGCATCGTCTTTCATTTTGAGGGGTATGGACCAAGGTTTGTTTGAAAAGTCATCAACTATATTCATGACGTAGTTGTTTCCAGTACGGGATGGTACAGCGAATTTCCCGGCTAGGTCTACCCACACCTTCTCTAGCTTCTCCATTGCACGATGTCCCTGGCCTTCCTCCCTTTCTTTAGGCACTGGTGTTTTCGACTGTTTGCCCAAGATGCAATAATCACATTTAGGAGGTTTCGATGGGAAGGTTCTAGGCATACCTTCGATCATGCCTGAGCGCGCCATCTGCAGTATCGCCTGATAGTTGGCATGTCCAAGTCTGTAATGCCAGGTCTGAATGTCCGGTACAGCATGCACAGCAAGAGTTTGATCAAGACTAATATTCAAAGCATAGAGGTTTTTCCCTGGGAGCAGAGTGCCAGTCGCAATCGGAGTCCCCGTATTTTTCGCCATTAATATGGCACCAGTATCGTCAAATTTGGTGATTATCCCGCAGTTTTGTGCGAGTTTACTGACTGATAGTAGCCTGACTGTTGATTTTGGGACAAATAGGGCATCTTCTAGCTCTATACGGGCTCCTCCTTCGACATAGAAACAGATCTTGCCTATACCAGTGGCCGCAATTGAGGATCCACCTACGCCGCGGACGGATCGTGCAGGGATAGGAGTGAGCGTGGCAAAATCAGAGGGATCAGGTGATATATGTACTGTTGCTCCTGAGTCGAGGTAGAATGGTGTCATGTTCAATGGAGATGTCGAGCTTGTGAATATTTCTTCGCCATCCTGATTGTGGCTGAAACCCTTGTTACTGCTCTCCTCCTCAATCACAACCAGGGTGTCGAACTCTAGGGCCTCCATGTCCTCGATCTGTCCTCCCGGCAGCGTGTCGGAAGCCAAACCTGCAAACTCGCTTTTGCTACCCTTTGTGGCCTGTCCCTGAGTCGCAATATAGGTGGCTATGGTCTCTGCATCGCCCTCAAGAGTGAAAGCCGTGCCCCCCGAAGGTGTGATAGTGATCCTTGATGTCGACTTCTTTGCATCTTTACCCTTCCTCTGTGCCTCAAATTTGGCTAATCGGGCATTGCGAGACTCTTCTACGGTCTTTCCGGCCATACCCCCGCCTTCCAAAATGCACCACGGTTGTGTGTGTCCTAAGTAGTTCTGTCGTCCACGAGACTTACAACTACTGCAGATCAGTTTGTTGTATTTCGATGTTCTCGCAGCAAAGGCCATTGGAGCATTGTCTGACGCGCCATGGGTCGCCTTGTCAGCGTCGAGTAAGGTCTGCTCGCCCTCCAGGAACCGACGAATCTCTGCTGGGCCATATTTCATCGCATCAGCAGCTTGCATCAAGTCCCGGGATATGATCGATCTAATGTGGGCGTAGGACTTATCAGAGAGGGAAGATAACACCGCGATAGACTGGAGCAGCTCCTTCGTAACCGTTCCAGCTTCGAACGCTCGATCTATCTTCTCGAAGATTTCATCAGCCGTCTTGGTCAAGGATGTGGAAGGGTTGCATTTCATGGTGAGTGCTTCTTGGAGTAAACGCACTTGCTGAACCGGTACAGCGCCACCGTGCCTGTCAGCCAGGTGGGTCCATAATTTCACTGGGTCCCACTCATCCGCACAAAGCTTCTGCTCGGATGGAGATATGGCGCGTTTAATGAATGAACAGGCTAGACGATTGTTTGCTATCCAGGCACGATGTGCCCGTGGCTCGTATGTTTCATGCGGAGTAGACGGTTGATTGAAAACGTACTCCCATAATTGCACCATC
This sequence comes from Termitomyces sp. MG148, assembly GCA_003313785.1. Taxonomy (NCBI): domain Eukaryota; kingdom Fungi; phylum Basidiomycota; class Agaricomycetes; order Agaricales; family Lyophyllaceae; genus Termitomyces; species Termitomyces sp. MG148. The sequence continues at coordinate 12,273 of QLOM01003266.1, read as the reverse complement.
GACAGCTCAAGCGTCATGTTGTACGACCATTCTCCCCACCTTCCATCGTCCTTCTCCAAAATATGGCCGGTCCAAGCCGATGTGACCTTTCCGACAGGTAACACCAAAGGGTTGGAGGAATTGTCGACTTTGCGCATTTCGGCGATGACATCAGGAGTGAGGCTCGCCTCAGGCGGGGAAGGTTTGGTATCAGAAAGCTTAGTCTCGTTGCGCGGGGTTGTCATAGTGTATAGAGTTCACCAAGGGTAATGTCAAGGAGAAGTTCAAAGAGATCTCTACGCGAGCCGCGCGTAGATTAGTGATACCTGGATAGCCGGTGCAAAAAGACAATAGAGTGATAGGATAAGCAAGCGTATAGGAGGTTCAGATCGTACGTTCAATGTACGGAACAGCACTGCCCATAACCTGTTAGAATCCGAACCTAATGATTATACAGACAAGTTAGTCTGATCCTCAGTCTGTTGTATAAGTGACTAATATTTCTGTACCTAATGATTATACAGACAAGTTAGTCTGATCTACGGTACAGTAAGTAACGTGTCTATAAGTCGGATATAAATATTTCTGCTCACCCTCAGTCTGTTGTATAAGTGACTGAGGGCATTCTGTCCGTCCATGGCTGAATATATGTCGTGTGTTTGCTTTGTCTGCGCTACGACACAATGGCAACAATGGATGTGATATTTGTGACGAGTTTGGCCAGGTGCGCTTACGGTGGCCGTCCCATTTGGTCCTAACACTCCGGCTTCTGCCAAAAAAGTTGCTCCTCCTGCTCGCATTGACTGTCCTGCTATTGACGGTGGGCAAAACTGACGAAGGCAATTGATGAAGAAGCTTCTTGTTGGGGGTTTCCCATCGGCTCTTAGCCACAGTTGGCAATAGAGAGGGAAGTTTTGGGTGCGGGACAAGAGATAGGCTTGGAATTGTCAGAAGGGGTCGCTTTTGTGGTTTGTTCTTCTGACCACAATTCTGTTGCCCTCGAAGAAAGCATCTGCTTTATGGCTGGGTAGCTGGAATTCGAAGAAGTCATTGTGGACTCTGATTGAGAGAATGCTTGTATTTTTTCTGTCATCCCTAAGTTTCTCGTTGTCTGGTTCCCCTAAGCGCAGCAGACCATAGAACCCAGTGAGTAAGAGTGCAACAAAGAGTCTGTCATTGTGGTCAGTCAAATCTTTGTAGAAGTCGACGACTCTTGACAGGTCTTCGCAGCTGAGGGATAACTTTTGTTTTGTGTTTGTTGACTTCAGTCTCATGCAGCCTGCTAGGGTGTTCCTTACAAGTGCTGAGTTTCTGATCTCGCGTATGTCTGGGAAGTAATGTTCCAGCTGGTTGCAGATTTCTGATAGGTACGTTTGTACTGATCTTGGTTCTATGTGATGACACATGTAGACAATGTAGAATGACAGTGAGTCTTGCGTCGGGCGTGCTTCCATGTCATGAGACTGGACAAAGTTGAGGTAGGAGTTCAAGGCGGAACCATACGAGAGATATGTGCTTGTGTCGATCGAAGCTCCCAAGGCAAGCGACCGTTCTCTAACGAGTCGTTCCTTGGACCAGGCATCCCTTTTGGGTTGCCTGGATTTCACTGGAGAAGGGATCATTTTTTGGCAGTCCCCAGCAATTCACGAGGGGGTTTAAATGATTTGACACTTAAGGATGGGAAGAGGTTCTGCGCGTCGTCGAATTTTCCATGCGATATCAGGTCTGCTATTGTGTTGTCTTTGCCGGGTATGAATCTGACCTTGAGTTTGTGGCCACCTGTTATCATGCGGTCTACTACAAACCGCAGTATTGGGTTGTAGATTGGTAGGGCGTGTAGAGTGTTGAAGATGCTCATGGTGTTGCTATTGTCCGTAAAAATCATGACTTTGATGGGGTAGCCAGCATCTGTCATTGCGGTGTCAAAAGCTGATGTGACTGCTAGGGCTTCAAGGTAGAATATCAGTTCCTTTGGAGCGCTTGCAGGTGCTGGGCAATAAAATGCCCGCCTTATCCGAGGGAACCAGAAGCCTAGACCTGTCAGACACGCATCAGATTCTATGATTGCATCTGCTTCTATTTCATCCCATGCAGTTGACTGTAGGAGCCGAATACCATCGGAGTGCTCCATGTGGTTGACACCCCACAGTAGGTCAGCCTTTATAGCGTTGTTCGACCAGATCCGAGTGTGAGGGAAGTCTCCCACTGCGTTCAGTTTTGCGTAAACATTGGACAGGCACGGAGCTAAGAGGGAAAAAACATCAAGTCCCCAATTCACCCACCCTGCAAGTCTCTGCCAGGCTTTTTTTGTAAAGTGTCTTGACTTCCCTAAGGGTGACGATGCAAAGCATCTCATCTCCTTAATCAACTCAGTCTTTGCTTGTTCAGGTAGAGTCATTGTCATTTCATTGGAGTCGACTAGGATGCTTATTATGACCAGTGGACTGCCAGAGACTTGCTTCTTGTCTTTGTGTGGTATGCCCAGTTCGTCCCAAAGAGTGAGGAGCTTGAACTGGTTCTGAGGTACTAACCTATCATATGGTTCATAGAGTACCAAGTCATCCTTGTCTCCAATACCAAAGGAGTTGTCATTGAAGACAAATGGTGACTGAATCTCTCGAATGTGTTTTGCGATCCACATTACCAGCGCATTCACTGAGCCCCAGCAATTTAGGGAGGCACGACCACCAAAACAATTGCATTGATCGATGTGTCGTTTGCCGTCAATGATTATGACCTGCTTCAACTGCCAATGCTTGTGCATGGGGATTAGCCGATATGCTTCTGCGACATCAGATTTCTACAGTGTAAGCTGTTGGTCAGAGAGTTCTCGGATCCTCAGAAGATGTTCCCCAAGGTGTTTCATTGTGTCAAGTGGGAACCCTGCAATGTCTGCGTAAGCTACCATCAAGTTCAGTGAGTATTTACCAGCCGTGAGGTCTGTGACTAAGTGGTAGTCTTCTGAGTGAGGTTTGGGGACCACGTAGATGGGTGAGCTGGTCATGGAAGAGAACAGGTGTTTTCCAAAGGAAGGTGAGAACCAGCCCTTGGATACTTCTATATCTCTTTGCTTCCTCAGAAAGTCTGCCTCTGCAGGTCTTTCAGGGGGTCCAGTGGACATATCGCAAATTGAGGGGTATGATTCAGGGTGTGTGTCTGCGAAGGGCCAGAAACCCTCGTGCAGGCTGCACAACATGGATTTCACAAAGGGCTGATTGAGGTGCAACGTGAGTAGGTTTTTGAAACGGTTGACCTTTATAGGGGTGGCAATTTTAAACAGGTCTGGATGTGACGCAAGCATTTCCAGTGACCAAGGGTTGGACAACTCTGCTTGCGGTGGGGAGGGAAGGGGCAATGCTATTTCCATCCAGTCTATGATTGTGGGGGTTAAGGCTGTGCCGCAGGTATAATAGTTATACCTGAGATATTTGGGTCCAAGGTCTCTTTCTGCTTCAATCCTTACCAGCTTCTGGGCATTCTTGCTTAGGGTGAGCCCTGCCGCATTTTTTGCATTGGTGTTTCCAGTAGCATGCCACTGCGTTGAAGGGGCACCCCCTTGCTGAGTTAAACCGTTTGCAAGTGACTTGTTTGGCCTTGGCTCCCTTAGGGGAGCGGTTGTGGCTGGATGCTTGAGTCCTTTTCTGTAAGGGCGACCTCTGGAGGCTATGGCTCAGTCACACAGCTGGCAGAGGGAAATTCAAAGTATATTAGTATATATAGGTAATACAACAATAACTACTCACTTGGCAGAGGAAAATCCAAAGAGAACAAGTCTAGGGATTCCCTATGCCAGGAGTGATGCTTCCAAGGCTCCAGAAGCATGGGAAGTAACTGTATAGCATGACAAAAGCCACAATAAAATTTATAATCTAAAAAAGGAAAATCTCTGAAAATAATCAAAAACTCAGAAATTGCCATTGCCAGAGGTCATGCACATGTCTCATGTGACTTGCTTAGTAATTTGGAGGCTAGCCTCGAGATGACTAAGCCTCTGGAAGCGTTGGCTACACTTGTTTGAATGATAACTAAAGAACCAGAGCACCTTAAGGGCTGAGAATAGTACTAATAGATAGTGTTGAAAGAATAGAAGCAGTAAAGTAAAAGAGTGACAGCAGAAATAGGGAAATAAATAGAGGAAGAATGAAAGAATAAGGAGTGGAAGAAGGGAGAAATGAGGAGTCCCCTGACATTTTCCCTCCATAGTTAATGCTGTCAACGTTGGGGTGGAATCTCTCAAGTCGATAAATTCGTGCTGGTCAGTAAGCAGTAATCTTGTACCTTCCTCAACCCTTGCTCGGACCACTTTGTCGTAGGTGATGACTTTGCCATGTGCTGATTTGTGCTTGGCAGTAAAAAAGTTGAGGATATGGCTAATGTAGGCTTGGAATTCACTGTCGCGGTCTGGGAAAGCAAACCTGAGGGCTTTGGAGTATATGTTTGCTGCAACAAGCCATTGTCCGCTATTTTTGACCTTTCTAAGTGGAGCGCTGTAGCCAAAGACAAGCTCACAGTGTCCAAAACGGCCTCTATTCTCCCTAGGAGCTCCGAGATGTCTGACAGAGCTGTAGATTGCATCAAAACACACCGCCTCTCCTCTGAGGACTTTATCCCACTTGGAAGAAGAGAAGTCTGCTGGGGCGGTGTGGGATGTGAGGATCTGCCTTTTGACCTCACTGATGTTACGCATGTATTGTCGGAGCAGTTTGCAGTTCCTAGCACATCTTGGGTCTCCAGTCTCTCGAGTAAGCTTCTCTTGGTCGTACCAGGGCATCCTCTTCTCATTGACTCTGCGTTTCTTGGTTTTTGGCCCCTTATTCTCGCTAAGAGAGTCGGATGTTTCTGAGGCACCTGAGTTGCTGTTAACGTTTGAGGCATCTCTACTCCCGCTGTGGAATAGGTCTCGCTGGACCAATTGTACGTATTCATCTGTGATATGGTTGATAGACTTTGGGGAGAGGGATCGGTCTCTGTCAGTTTGGTTTCCTCTGTTGGGTTTGTCTCCTCCGTCTGGTTGGTGGCCAGTTCCAGGAGGAATGTCCTCAGTGCCTCTGCTTGTCTGTCTGAAAGTCTGGGCAACTTTGCGGTTCTTGGCTCTCCTTTGGTCACGCTTTGCTTTCTTTTCAATGTCATTGAGTAAGACGAGGTAGCTGTCAATAGTGGCTTGATGGGCTTCTATTGGGACCTTTGAAGCATTTGCGGTGTTGACAATGGCAGTGATGGCAATGGACTTAGACTTTCTCCCTCTACGGAATGAGTCCAGGTGCTTCTCCAATTGTTGGACAATGGTGCGCTTGGCCCCAGTCGGTGTAGTAGGAATCGCTCCTGGTGTGGCACAGTCTCCAGTGTCCCCGCCTTGCTCACGCTCTCCTCTGGTGGGTGGTAGACTGTGTACAAGATCTTTCTGCCTGCATCAACCCTTGGGTGGGTACTGGTGTGGCATTGAATGTGCTCATACAAAATAGGGGTAATTTGAGAGCAAGGCTCGATGAACTTGTTCAAGAAAATAGACAAAATTATTCAATTCTACATTGCTCCAGACTATAAGTCGGTAGTCATCAGAGAAAAGTTTCCTCCGACGTATATTGGATTTTCTTACCTAGAGGGGAGGTAGTTCAAGAGAAAGTTCCCTAAGGGACTCTTGTCTCGTTTGCGCCCCCTCTAAGTACTCCACGTGACTCTGTCGCAACATTCGGGTCCTTTCATTGGTTTTGTAAAAACATTTGTTTTGACTCAATAAATATATGCTTTTGTTTAATACAATTAGACTCAGTTGGTGTATCAATGACCCATTTTGCTATCTACCAATTTGATACAGTTAGACTATGATACATGATTAGTATATATTGTTTTTTCTATAATGACACAAACATACCTCAGTTGGTGTATCAACAACTGAGGTACATTTACATTTTGCTTTGTGTCTAGTGTTTTAACTATACAGTTCTTTTCATTTGTGGTAGCAGTACTAGTCACATGCCCCTGGCGCATCTATGATCTAGCTCCAACAGCTTTTACTTTTTGGAGAACTACTATTCAAAGAAAAAAAAGTCTGAGGGAGAAAAATAGGAGGTGAGTATTTTTCTTTTAATATTACTTGTATTTTGCATGTAAAATTGAAGCAGTTTATGGTTCTTGGCACATCTGAGATTTTCAGCCTTTCTAATAAGCTTTTCTTGCTGGGTAATTTTTTTTCATCCATTTTTTTTGTTTGAATTCAGGCTTGACAACCTTGCTAGAAATGCTAAAAGCTTGTCTAGTTCCATTGTTAAAGTAAAGTCAGTTTGCTCATTTTTTTTATAAAGACTTCATTCAATGGATTTGACATACTCATTGGTGATTCAGTCAATAGCATTGGGGGACATTGATCTGTGTCTGGTTTCTCCAATAGTCCTGGCATTATTGAGTCTAGCTTCAATTTTAGTGCTGGTCCATTCTGCTCTGACTGAGTGACTCTTTTCTTTAGTGGGTGCTACTCAGTTTGTAATAACTTTTTTATGATGTTGTCCTCACTTTTGTTGGGTTTACGCTTTCTTTTTTGACTTGATCAAATATTGCAAAGTAGCTATTAATAGTGCTTTGAAGCATATCAAGGGGCATTTAGTAACCTATGCTTGCACACACGCCAGGTAAATACCGTGAATCAATGACCGGTGGTTTACTCAGGGAGAGCTGCTAACAGCTTGTCCCTACCTGGTCGGTTATATATTCTGCCACCAATTCTGCTGTTTGAACTGTGCTATAATTTGAGGGAAACCAATTGGTTTGGCGGTGAAATATTTATGGAGAGGTGGAGACAAGGTCCTTGGCCTGGGGGAGAGATAAGTAAGTCAGATGATAAGCTGTGAGTACAGTCCGATGTATCGTAATTTAACAAGTTACAGTGGCTCAAAAAACTGTCCCAATGTTTCATACTTTTTAAAAGATGACATTAGCATGAAAGATTGGAAGGACCCAAAAATCTAATTAAATCAGGTAAAATACTTTGGCATCATGACTACAGATCAAACCTGGGATTATGTAATTTGGATCAAAACTGATGGAGTAGTGGCCATTTTAAAATATTTACTCATTGGGACAGTTTTTTGAGCATCTTTAACTCTGCAGGTTTATCCCTATTTTAGTCAGAAATAAAGAGTAAGTTGCATGGGGGAATATAAATAAAGTCATGTGACTATGTTTGAACATATTTTTGAGTGGTTCAAGTTGGTTGAACCACATCTTGACCTTCAACCACCATCATGAAAGTGATTCCTCCTGCAAAGTGCTCTACTGTTGCTTCTCTCCTTGCTCAAGGGTATTCCCTGCATCAAATTGAGGCTCAAACTGGTCTAAGGAGGTCTACTATTAGGAGAATTGGTAGAGAGTTGGAGGTGGACAAGGAAAACCATCCTGGAGGTCATCCTGCTAAGCTTACTCCATGTGATAAACAGGCTATTGTTTGACAAATCTCAACTGGGAGACTTGATACAGCCGTCCAGGCCACTGATTTTATCAACAACATCATTTCCAACCCTGTCTGTCCTCAGACTATCAAGAATGCACTGAAGGAGGAGGGGTATCAGTCTGCTACAAAGAGGAAAGTTCCTACAGTGGCTCAAAAAACTGTTCCAATGTTTCATACATTTTGAAAGATGACATTAGCATGAAAGATTTGAAGTACCTAAAAATCTGATTAAATCAGGTAAAATACTATGGCATTGTGGCTACAGATCAGACCTAATATTATGTAATTGGAATCAAAACTGATGGAGTGGTGGCCATTTTAAAATATTCATACTGAACAACTACACCTACTGTGAAGCATGGAGGAGGGAATAATCTCATGGTATGGGGCTGCATGGGTTGGAATAGAGTAAAAAAGCTGGTGGAAGTGGTGGGGATCATGAATGCTGAGCAGTACTGTGAAAATTTGGATGATGGAGCAAAGGAGAGCTTTGAGAAGTTGGAGATAGAGGTGGGTGCCTGCTACTTTCAACAGGACAATAACCCCAAACACACCTCCAAAAGGGCTGAAAAGTGGTTTGAGGACAACAAATTTGATGTTCTCTGGTGGCCAGCCCAATCCCCTGATCTCAATCCTATTGAACACCTCTAGGAGTACCTCAAAGAGCAGCTTAGACAGTATGAAACACCTCATGGTATGCATGAATTGTGGGAGAGGGTTGCAAAGGAGTGGGATGAAATACCACCAGAGGTATGCCAAAGACTGATAAAAAGCATGTCTAGAAGGATTCAAGCAGTTATCAAGGCAAATGGAGGACATACAGAGTATTAAATACTAAAATTAGAGATGCTCAAAAAACTGTCCCAATGAATGAATATCTTAAAATAGCCATTATTCCATCAGTTCTGATCCTAATTACATAATCCTAGGTTTGATCTGTAGCCACAATGCCATAGTATTTTACCTGATTTAATCAGAATTTTAGGTACTTCCAATCTTTCATGCTAATGTCATCTTTCAAAATGTATGAAACATTGAGACAGTTTTTTGAGCCACTGTAAGGTTATTGATGGCTTCGAGGATCAAAGTGATCCCTGTTTGAAGGATCCCAATGGACTCCTCCGTTGTGGTGGCGGGCATTTGAGTGTCGGATGACATTTTTTTTGGTGGAAGAGGTTCGAGCTGTTACACGTGTGCAAGTGAAGACTTAGTCAGACAAGCCTGTCTGACACCTTTGGACAGCACATGAAGGAAGTGGGTTGAGGTTTTCTTCAGCCATGAGTTGATGCACATTGACGTCAATAAACCAAAGAGCAGTTGTTAAATACCCAGGCTCAACAGAGTGACTACCGCCTATTGCACTGGTGTAGGAAAGGCTGGCCCACTGAAGGACACAGACCCAACTGTTCAACTCTGGAGGGTGCCTCAGAGCAGCCCCTTTTGTACCTACTGACTAGGGTTCCTCGCTATTTATGTCTAACTACGGTTAGTGACATAAGCGGTAAAAATAGAAAGAAATGGATACTTGGCTGGTTGCACGTGATTAACACAGAGGGCAAGTAAGAGAATTGAGAGTAGTTGAGGAAGAGGGGAAACAGCGAGGACGACGCTTGCTGCAATGAGCTAGGGACCTTGGCTGAGTGGGGAACTTAGTTCTAATGTCAGGATCGGACTTTGGATAAGTTAAAACCAACCAGAACAAAGTTAAGTTTTTCCACCTAATACATATCCCTTTTATACTATGGGCGGAATATCAGCTGCTTGGTCTATAGTATCATAAGATAAAATTAGGAGGTTTAGTATGTCAGGAATATGTTGCGTCGGCGTGTAGGATGAGGGGGCAAGATAAGAATAAAATAAGGAGGTGAAATAAGAAAATAAAATAAGGATAAGGGGTTATGTGGCACGTGTTTAGTCAGGCCATGACAAGTTGAGACATTGAGAATCCTCAATCTCAACGTCCGCTCTCCAGGTGGGTCTTCTCAATATTTAGTTTACCCTTTCCTATCTCAATGTCCGCAGACCGCGACTTAGTGTATTTTTTCTTCGCGTCCCCACCCACCACTCCCTATTTACGTAGTACAGCCGCACTCTGTCTGTCACATACAATAAACACGGGACCGGCTCTCCGAGCTCTCCCTTTTTGACCCGGTACACACTTTATCCCTCTCTTCCTCGACGTCAATTAACTCATTGGACACACCAAAAATCTGAGATGTAGCCCGCCGAAGATTTGGCTGAAAATTTCGGGGCCGCAGGGATATTTCGGTCCGCGCCCAATGTTCTGCAAACGGTGCTTAACATTCTGACTTTGCAATCCTGCCTATCGAGGTCAACACTTGATCGATACGATCAAAGGGACGAGAATCATCGATAAAGGAAACGACTCACCGACAGCTGTGACCCCTCGGTCTTTGCACTTGTCTCTTGCCCACATCAGACCTTCGTCTGCATCGTCTCCTCGCCGGAAACTTGCCGCTAAGCGGAAAATCAGAGTTGTCGCCACAGAATGTGGACGCTGTATTTCACGAATCCATATCCGCGCTTTCTCGAGTGAGGCAGACTGTGCGATATCATAGAAGACAACAGCGAGTTGGCGTTTTGGTTAGTACATAGGGGTCTAGTTTGGAATCTATGAGAAGCTCGTTGTACGAAAAAGAGATATGCGCACAAGTGAGTAGAGAAGAATGGTGTCAGTGGCGTTTTGAGTCATGAGGCTTTATTATAACTTGAATCATTTTTGACCAGCAGAATCCTGCCGCAAACAAATTGGTAGAGCAGAATTGAAACGTATAAATTGATTGGACATAGAACGTTGCTTCTGCGCGTCGCGTTGATGGCGGTTCGGGTGTCACGTCGCGTCACGCCTCAAAATAAGTTCCTCATTCATTCTTCCTTCTGCTTACTTGCAGTTTGCTCACTTACATGTTTTCAGCTGAATCATTTGTGGCGTGCACAAACATGTCTAGGGAATGTTGAAAAACGGTGCCTTATGTCGTGGTTTGATTTGCGATGGACCTTGCATTATCCAATTCGACATGCAGTTCAGAGGCTGGATCGAGTACTAATCGACACGAGGCAGACACGTCGATCATAAACGCTCTTCACTTACTGTGACATTCTCGCCTCATGGCTGCGCAATATACCAGCAAGTTTGATTTGAGGAGGACCCTTGTTACATGTACGATTCAGCTCTTGACAATCAATGTGCTTGGGTGAACCAAAACGTGGAGTGCGCATTGCCGTTGCCCAAAACACTAAGCAATCACTCGAGGCTCCGAGCCTCAATGCAAACGCATGGTCAGGCGCATAACCTTGAACACGCGCCCCTTGAGCACTATCCTTCATATTTGGCTTGTCTTTGACTACCACAGTCAGGACCTCTTATACGCTCTATACCTGCCTTCTCGCATCTCACCGAGTTTGCAATGAACTCTCCTTCATCTTCAAAGCCGAAATGGACCCCTGGTGGTGCCGTTCGGCGGACGTCTACTCTTCTCAGCATCGGTCGTTCGAAGACACCCTCTCGTTCATCATCCATTCACGAGTCTGACCCATCACTTTCCAAAGGCGTAGCTGCAGCACCCACTACCCCCGCTCCCAAGTCAGTCGCACCCACTACCCCCGCTCCCAAGTCAGTTTCTCCAAAATCTACGCTCTCTACGGGATCTCCTTCTCAGGAGTCCATTGCCACTCCTTCAAAGTCGAGACTGGCTCGGATGGGCACGGCTCTGCGACGCCCTTCTTCTCTCATTCCCAGACGACGAACCACGTCCACTGCATCGTCCTTCCGAGATGGTGATTCCACGCCTTCAAAGGCTGCATCGGCGATACGCTCTTCCGCCGAGCTGGGACCGGCAATTAAATCGAACCCCCCTGCGGAACCTGCAACCTCTCAGGCACCCAAGGCTGCGGTTCCTGAACCTCGGTCATCGGTACCAGAATCCGAACACGTTTCGCCACCTGTGATTGAACCCACCAAGACACAGTTTGCGGGCAAACCAGAGGAAACACCCTCGCGGGAGGTCGTCGGACACTCAGAATTGCCGAGCTTGCATGAACACACTGCACCCGCGACCAAAGAGACCCTTGACGAGCCCCTTGCGTTATCCGCAGCAGTGATATCGGAGCTGGCGCCCATATTGTTATTAGCAGAGCGAATCGGTGCGGAACCAGAGGTTGTTCAACCGTCTCTAGCGCCCATTTCCATAGTGGCGCCAGTATCAGAACAGCCCCCTGCGCAGCTGGAGGATAAAACGTCGTCTATAGCGCCCGTTCCCAGTTTGGAACCAGTATCAGGACAACTGAACGTGCAGCTAGAACCCAGGAAGTCGTCTCCTGCACCCATTGCCACACCGGAGCCAGCACCTGAACGTGTCGACTCGCAATTACAGGCTGAAACGTCATCTCCTGCGCCACTATCCACACCGGAGCCTGCATCAGAACAAATCAGGACACATGTAGAGGTTGAAGAGCCGTCTATCGTACCCCCCTCTACATTGGAGTCAGTGCCCGCACCTCTCGCGACAGATGCCGTGATTCCTTCATCACAGACCGAGGAGCAATCTACTGTTATTATATCCACGAAAGAGGCAGTCCCTCCATCACCGATACCTCCTACTCAATCCGTGCCCAAGACCATTGAAGACGCACTTCTCTCTGCTGGTCCCACTACACAGGATGCCATAGCCGAGGTACCACCTGTTGTTACTTCGCTCCCACCTGTAACGGAGGTCGGCATAGCGCCGTCAAATCCCGATCCCAAGAATGTTGCAGAACCTCTTCGCGAGGTTTCTTCTCTCAACTCTTCCTTCGAGGACCTAGCATTGTCGACTCAGCCTATAGAAGAT
>QLOM01003256.1:0-11269 GCA_003313785.1 Termitomyces sp. MG148 | reverse complement strand
AGATACGGTTGGGTTATAGAGTCGCTATATAGGTTTTTTACCACCAGGGACCCCAAAAACACCTGAGGATCGTCTACCGGTGGCGTGCCTGTTCCCTGAGTAAGCTCGGGTATAGATTCCACACCCTGAGCATCGAGATAAGCGGGAATCAGTCCAAGTTCAAGGACCTGGTCATAAGGTAACCAGGTTTTATCTCCTGCGCGCCATAAGACCTCGAAAATCGCCTGGTCCTTCATACCGGCATGGCTTACAATCTTATCAGCAGCCCATTCGTCCTCGTGCTCGGCTTCTGCTTCTGATACTACTTGAGAGAATAGTCGGCCAGGGAACCTCCTGTCATCGTTAGGATGATGTATTCGTAGGAGCGAGGAATGAAAGCTATTATGTATGCCTCGTTTTCTCATATGAGAAGGAAGTTGTACCCTAAATGAGTGATTACCAAAGTCCTTTAGAATCAAATATGGACCCACAAACTTAGGTACTAGTTTACGTGTCATTCCCTTAGGAAACGCCATATTCTCAGTGGAGACATACACAAAATCTCCTTCTTCAAAGGGGGCAGGTGCTCGTTTACGGTTAGCATTGCGAGTTTGCTTAACTCGTGCAGCCAGGATGCTATCGTGGGCAGCCATGATGGCTGATTTCAACCTCTGTGCGAAGACTCGCACACCGGGGTACTCGGTTTTAGATGCAGAGTTCCAGACCATTGTACGGGGTAAGCGTCCGTAGTTTAGGAAAAATGGTGAGTAACCTGTGGTATCAGATCTTGCATTGTTAATCGCAAACTCAATACCAGGTAACTTAGATACCCAATCCTTTTGATTTGGACTGATGCATTGCCTTATCATCTGAACAACAGTTCGATTTGCCCGCTCCGTGGCCCCATCAGTCTCGGGGTGGTATGAACTCGACATTTTTAATTGCGTGCCTATCAAGCTATGTAGGTGAGACCAGAAAATGCTTGTAAAATAGGAGTCTCGATTGCTGACTATTGCCTTAGGCAGTCCATGAAGCTTGTACACTTCAGCGAAGACAAGCTCAGCCACGTTCCTGGCGGTGTAATTGGTCCTTCCGGGTACTAGATGCACCATGCTGGTAAGGTGGTCAATTATGACAGTAAGTGAATCATATGTAGCATCACGATCCTTTGACTCAGGTAAAGGTCCTACAAAGTCGATGCCAATTACCTCCCATGGTAGAGTTGGTACAGGCAGAGGTACCAACATGCCATATGGTTTATGGTTGTTTGGCTTAGTTCGTGCGCACGTTACGCAAGACTCGCAGTATGATTGCACATCACTGCTCATGTTTTTCCACCAGACATGATCACGTAGGTAAGTCAATGTCTTTCGTGCTCCTAAGTGGGCTAGTATTGAATGTGCCTCAGATATAATTATCTCACGTATGCTCCGACCAGCTACTAGGGTGAACGGGATACACAATAGTCGATTACTATCCTTGTTAAGGTACAGTAGTTTGTCTTTTGTATATTCAAAGTTTTTAAACTCACGGGGTTTCTCTACTATAGGAGCTAGATCTTTGTCTTCTAGATATTTATCACGTATGCTTGTGATTAAGTCTATTGGCTCTCGTCCTCCGGCCAGTAGTTCGGGCAAAGATACGGGTTCCATGGGTCCCACCAACTGCTGGAGTTTCATAGAATATTCTGATATCTTCTTGTCCCTTTCCTGTTCGGAGTTAACTTCCCTTTCTCTGTCGGGTTTTTCGGTGGATGATTTTTCCGTGGGTTTGTTATTGCGCTTACGTGCTGGGATTTTGATGGTGAGTTTCTTTTGCGCACCATCCTCGCCCTCCTTTCGTTGCTGAGGTCCTTTCAGCACGAAATGTTTCACTATTCGTGCCGCAAACTCTTTAGATGTCTCTGGACGTCCTGTTTCAGCTGGTGGCACAACTTTACGTCTGTACCCCCTTTTTGGGTTCATGCCACTATCCAATTCTGATGTCATGATCGGTGCCTGGTCATCATTGAGGTCGTCCTTATCTGGCGGTGTTGTATGAGAGTCATGCTCCCGTACTTCTACCTTCTCTACTTCAGCAGAGTTTAAGGCTAACAGACGTTTATTCTCGCCCTCCGTTCCCACCAGTAGTGGAGCTGAAATAAGCTGCGTTATGAGAGAGTCATTGTCAATTACATCATGGTATGTATACTCGCTCCGGGCCCTCACTGTTCCCGGCTCATCATAAGCATATAGCCGAGATAGTGAATCTGATAGTATGTTTTCTGCTCCAGGTACATATGTGACCTCAAAATCAAATTCAGATATTTTTTCTAGCCATCGGGCTTGTCTTCCCAACAAATTCTTTTGTTTCAGAAGGTGTACCAAGCCCTTGTGGTCTGTGTACCAGGTGAATTTTACTCCTTGTAATATATCCCGGTGCCTTAGCATGGTTTCTACCCCAGCCAGCATCTCGATCTCGTGGACCGGGTAATTTTGTTGTGTTGAATTTAATTTTGCTGAGTAAAAGGCTGCTACTTTTGCAGTGCGCCAGTCCTCGCCCTGACTCACAACTCCAGCTATTCCAGTTAGGCATCCATCAGTGACTACATGAATCGGTGGTTTGTTTGGCCCATATTCCAGTGGCTTTCTGTGATGGTCACGACATTGTACAGCCAATCGCTTAATGTCTTCAAAGGCACGCTGATGAGTGTATTCCCAGCGGAATGGTACCGTATCTCCAGTTAGTGTGTGTAGAATTCCCATTGGAATTCGGACTCGATCAATATCATCAGCGAGGTAGCCAGCGGCCCCCAAAAACCCCCTCAGCAAGTCACGATTTGTGGGCGTTTTCCATTTGGCGATTGCATCAACCTTATCGGGATCCATACGGATACCATTGTTGTCCACTATTCGGCCAAGTACTTTCATTTCATGACACAAAAACTGTAACTTATCTTTACCCAAGTATAGTTTCTCTCGACGTAGAATGTCAATTACAATTTTGATGTGTTTTATGTGGTCTTCAAGCGTCTCAGAATATATAATTATATCATCAAGATAGACATCTAGAAACCTGCCAATATAGGCTGAAAAGATATGGTTCATGAGAGCTTGATAAGTAGCAGGTGCGTTACAATCTCCTTGCTGCACCACATTGCTGACCATATTTCCATCTGGCGTTGTCATAGCTGTTCGTTCCACATGATCTGGTATCACGCGAATTTGTTCATAAGCATCCTTGCCATCCAAGATGGACCGATACCGACCTTTGGCTACTCTCCGAAGGATGCCATCTATGTCTGGCAGTGGGGATGACCGTTTCACAGTGTTGGCATTCCGTGCCCAAAGGTCGAACACAGTCCTCAACCGTGGCAGTCCTCCCAACTTGGAAGGCTTGGGAATGAGCATCATTGGTACTGTGTTCCGGCTGCTGGTGATTTTCCATCGTCCATTTCGGATGTAAGCATCCCTCTTTTCGATCCATTGTTCCCTCATGGCCTCGGGACAGCGGGATGGACGCCATGGGTAAGTTCTACAAGGATCAATTAAATCAATAGTGTGATTAATAGCCCTCAGCGGAGGTAAAGGTGTGTCACTTGCCGATTTACAGATGGGTGCGGCATACTGACAGAGCTCTTCACGTATTGCTTCTAGGTTTTCTTCATATAGTTTCATGGATCGTGACGCAAGCTGAGTGACTCCCTTTCCTTGTAATGGGAGTGATTGCACTGATCCTACAATTACATGCGAAGGATGGAGCCCAAATGTGATCTGGTGCTGGAATAGGAACGGGGTTCCCAGAATTAGATCATAGCCTGAGAGGTTGATAACGTCAAAGTAACGTTCCTCAGAAATAGATTGGTATTGAAACTTGACCGTTGCACCATAGTTTATTCGGGATCTAGATCCTTGCACCGCCAATTGCAGTGGCACAGGAGAGGTAAGTTCTTTTCTTTGTATATTCAGCTGCTGTGCTAATGTGCTCGATATGAAATCACCAAGAGAGCCTGAGTCTATTAGTGCTCTAGCGGGTTGTCCATTGATATACACTACCACTACCAAGGGCTTTGGTACTTTTCGTGAGGGGTCTTTCACAGATGCTGCATTACGTTGAACTGATGGGTAAGTTCCCATAGGTACTTGCTGACCATTGAGCTCCAGTGTGCGAAGCTGACCCCCTTCTGTAGTTGGGTAGAGCTCCTCTAATTCGGGATTCCAGGACTCTGCAATATTCAATGAAGGCTCCCATAAAGACAGATCTGGTTCCGCATCGTGCCCGACAAGACATTCAGTAGATTCTATTGGGTTACTACTGTAAGATCTAGTTCCATCCTTGAAAGCCCTTTCAAGTTGCTTTTTATACCAGTTAGCCAAGTCAAACCGCTCATTGCGGAGATGGCACTGGTTGATTGATACTGAGAATCCATTGTGGCGGTCATAGATTTGGTAAGTTGTGCCATCTGAAAGTACCTCGAACCGTTGATACAAAGAACGGTTAGGACCATCGCAAAGATATGGTGCTCCCTGCTCTAAGATCCTCTTAGCATTCCATGCGTAGACTTCCGCTATCAAACATGTCTGATAAAAGGACCTTTTGTTATAGGTCACTCCAGTCTGTTCATGACGTATGGTTGCGTACCAGTCACCAATTGCAAAGTGCGTTCGCAAGACTGCAGTTCGGGGCAACACCTCAAACAGATCTAGTACCCTATCATGGACAAGTAACTCATTATGCGAGATTGAGGTCACTACAAATCGACGTTTCTTGAATTGCAGTACATTGACTGGATCACCTGGGTAAGGTTGCATACTTTCGAGCATTTCTTCTAGTTTGTTACCCACTGCGTCTCCCAGGCACTTTCTTTTTGAGATTATATCAAGTAAGTATAGTTTCTCATCTGCGTTTTCCACAGGAAACCCAAAATTTTCTTTGAATATCACAGGAGGGGCTACCAGTATTTCCTCTTCGTCAAACAGTGGATCGTTCCAGTCCGAGAAGTCCTCATTGGGTCCTCTTTCTTCGCAGTCAGAGTCAGATACAGATTGCAAATCGGGGATGGAATCTCCGTCGCTGTCGTACTCCTTAGCATGAATGCTGTGTTTTGGAGGTAAATGAGTCTTCCAGATCATACCTACTGATAACTCATTTATTTCTCCAATACTGTCTCTTCGGAACTGTTCGGTCTGCTCGAGGTCCACATGGATCCCAAAGGCACTCACTCCAGGGGGTTTACCATTGTTAGATTTGGCTCGGCCCTTTGAAGGACAGTTCCGAGCGAAGTGTCCCTCTTGTTCACACAAGAAACACTTATTGGAGTTTCGAAGTTCTTCTCTTTCTTCATTGCTAAGAGGGCGACCTTGTGCGTGATTATTCCGTTTAGGTCCATGGCTAAGATGGCTGCCTTTCTGCCTGTTTGAATGGGCATTGCCTCCCCCCTTCGGATGTGCCAGTGATCCTGGAGTGGTGTTGGTCTTTTGTCCCACAAAAGGCTGTGCGTTCTTGGATCTATTGAATCCATGATTTTGTTTTGAATGATCATATTTATGCCCAGAGTTCTGGAACGCCTGATGGTTGGAGCGCTGGTGGTGATTTCTCCGGCCATTTACATTGTGCTCTCGTAAGTCCACATTGTCAGCCATTTCCTGGTATTCAGCTTCCTGTACCATCTCCTTCCAGGACGTGTACTCAGGATTCATATGTTCCCGGAGCAATGCCTTACGAAGCGATGGCCGAAACCCATTAAACAGCTTAACTACGCGAGCACGAACACTATCGGCTCCCACTATTGTGAAGAGTTCATCCAAATCAGCTACGTATTCACGCACAGATTTCTGTCCCTGGCTAAAGTTGTTTAGCTTTTCCCTCTGCTGGTTCCTAAAGTCGATGGGAAAGCAATAATTGAAAAGTTCAACAAAGAATCTCCTTATGGACCAGCTTTCAGGGCTCAGGGACACCGACCGGGTGTAGAAGGTATATGCTTTGCCTGTCAGGAACTCAGACAATACCATGACCTGACGTCTTTTTTCGACATAGCCGTACTTTACGTATGCAGTCCCATGCGTTAAGAACTTATGGAAAGCGCGAATATCAACTCTTCCATCATACTTTTCAGGAGGGGTTGGTTTTATGGTGGTTCGTCGTCGCGAGTGCTTGCGCTTAGATCGGCGGGATTGACGTCTTCCTCGACGGCGAGAGGATGACTTTATCTCTGAGTCACTAGAGGTATCGGACTCGTCAGAGTCTGTATCATACCCTGAGCTCAGGTCAGAGTCTGATTCGCTGTCGGTCGATGAGTCAGACGACTCTGGTCCCGAATCTGGGTCAGTGTGGCGTCGGCGCTTGCCCAGTCGATCAAACGCTCGTCCCAGGGCACTCCTCGCGCTAACTTGGGTGATTGGCTTAGTCGCCGCATCACCTTTGTGTCGGTGATTATCGAGTCCTGGCCTAGGCTTGTACTTATGTTTGTTTTTAGAGCCTTCCGCTACCTTGTTAATCAAGGTTTCCAGCTCATGGGATAGAGGTTCCGACCCCCTGCGTTCTTTTCGCCTCAGGCGAGCAGATCTTTTCATCTGGCGAAGTCGCTTCATTTCACGCGCTAACTTCATCTTGTTCTTAAGGTAGTCTATTACCTCTTCGCGAGACAATTCGTACTGCTCCGCAATGTCATTTTCTTCCCTCTCCGGGGGTTCCTCTCCATCAATGTAGTTCTCATTTTCGTGAACGGAGTCGTTAACGTCCGCGTCGTGGAGGTGTGGCCTATGCTCGTGGTTTTGATGGGCACCGAGCTCCATGAGCATTTCACGTTGGATCTGAGGGTTCATCTCGGTTTCGCTCAAATCAATTTCACCCCAATTCCTTGGGTCAATACCTTTCCCCTTGTCTCGGGGTTCTTCTTGTTCGGTTAGGAATGAAACTCTGTCCATCCTTTTATCTACCTGTTCTCGTTCCTCCCGAGTCATGTTTTTACGTGCACTTTCAATGTCTATGTGTAGCCGCTCATCATCTCGCAGGCTTACATTATGTACTTGAGGTCTTGTAACCTCTGTAACTGTAGGGTCGTTACTCAATTGTTCTATTAACCCATCTGGATCTAATGTAGATATGTAGTGATGGTCGTCACCATCTGACTCTGATCCTGTCTCGTTAGAGTCTACAGGTTTGATGTCCCCTATGGGATCATCTTTCCCACCAGCCTTCAGCTCGGTGTCATCCACATCCATTTCAGTGGGCATCGTGGTGTTATC
Organism: Termitomyces sp. MG148; assembly: GCA_003313785.1. NCBI lineage: Eukaryota > Fungi > Basidiomycota > Agaricomycetes > Agaricales > Lyophyllaceae > Termitomyces > Termitomyces sp. MG148. Next base: position 4,064 of record QLOM01003256.1, on the reverse strand, counting down.
AGCACACACGGGAGGTCCAGGGCGAGGTGCGGCATCCGTCACCTTGGTACCTATCTCTTCCTTCACTCCAGGTCGTCGAAGCGGTCCAGAGTTGCGGATAGCCGTGGGGCTGAGCCGTCGAGCCGTCCCGGATGGCTGGTTTCGGAGGGAGTATCTAGTATGCATAGTTGTCAGTAATTGAGTTTTTTGGGATTGACTCACAGTGTTGGTAGTCCGCAGTTGATCAGACTGTGGGGAAACCGGTACACGAGAGTCGAGAGGTTTTTTGTAAAGCTAGAAGGACTTTTTAGAAGTTCAAAATATGTGAGGACAGCGAGTGGTCACGGTGTCCGTCACACTAGAGACTTAGTCAATCGATAGAACTGGTGTAAGTCCTAAATTGCCAAAATCTACCGGATAACGACGAGTACGTAGTATATATATACACGGTTATTGAGTTAGCCGGAAAGCGGATAGGATGAAGCAAATCACAAGGTAACGAAAGTAAGTGATGTCGGTGATGGTCGTCACAGTGTAATAATTACGCTGTAATTGGCTCGTTATCTCAGTAAGCAAATGTCAGATGATGAGAACATGTGGTGATCGTATCCTCGTGTTGTACTCCGTTGTCACCAGATCTCTCCTTGGACACGCGGGGTTACTTAACTGTACCGGTTCGACACGTAGCATACTTGTTACGCGACCAAATATATGTAGTACGGACCTCGTCGTTCATTTTACCCTACCATACCCTACCCACGTCAATCTTTGATATGTAAGACAAAATGAAAATGGAGCGAAACAAATACTTGTGTCTAAACAGCACATCTCTCCTTAAAACCTTTTGATGAATTGAGTATGCCTGGGCAACGAACATAGCCATATCTTCATCTTGAATCCAAATCAATGAACAAAGAAGATATATCCTATTACTTGCAACACCTATTCCTCACTGTCAAGTTCCACTGACACTGGGGGCTCTTGCTTGAGCTACCTTTGCTATTTTAAAACAAATTTACTGCTCTAGCCAAAACAATTAGGTACATTGTGAGCACATACTGAGCTACTAGAATACAATGACATATGTAATACAGAGCGGTAAAACTTGTCAAAGATCACAGGGACTGCGGCGAAAGATAGGCTGAAATGTGAGAGATTTTGAACCTGTGTTGTTTTTCTTGACTTTTGTTGAGACTTCACGCGTCATTACACCGTGCGCATTGGTTTGGTGACCGGACAGGGTCAGAGGTCAGGGTCGGACAAGTAAAGATGAACATATATATATTACCAGACGAGACAGCAAACACCCTCAGTCGTTATACAGAGACTGAGGGTGAGCACAAAATCACTTATTACGATAACGGATGAATTACTTATGCATACCATAGTAGAATAACCTCTGTTGTTATACTAGGTATGCGAATACAGTCGTTATACAGAGACTGAGGTAGAATAACCTCTGTTGTTATACTAGGTATCAACTTCCAACAGGTTATGGGCTTGTGCTGCGTTGTCTTTTGGAAGTGACATACCTTGACTGACTCTGCGAGCCTTTGCCGTGCTCGACTCTGCCGGACCGACTGTCTGATATACTAACTTTCCTTGCCGCTGCTCGTCATGGCGCCGACAACCGAGAACACCCCGGGTTCCCCCGAGACACCCTCGGCCAAGCGCATTGAGGAGATGAGGAGCGTCGACAATTCTGCCTACCTGATGGTTATCCCTGTAGGGAAGATCACGTCCTCTTGGGTAGGCCACATCCTCGACAAGGATGACGGCAAGTACTCTGAATGGGCATACAGCATGAAACTCGAACTCTCCATGGTCCAGCTATGGGACTACATTTTTGACCCCATCCCGACACCCCACGCGACGTACGAGCCGAGAGCTTATCGTGCTTGGACCTCGAACCGTCGTCTTGCATGCTCGTTCCTAAAACGCGCAATCTCACCGTCTGAACAGAAGCTGTGTGCTGAGGAGGAGGACCCGGAGGCCCTATGGGGATACCTGAAAGACCACCATGGTGGTGCAGTCCCAGTCAAGCAAGTCCGTTTACTCCAAGAGGCCCTCACCACAAAGTGCTCCCTGTCCGAACCGCTCACAAAAACGATTGACAACATATTTGAGAAGATTGATCGCGCGTTCGACGCGGGCGAGGTGACAAAGGATCTCCTGAAGTCAATAGCAGTGCTGTCTGCCTTGTCTGACAAGGACTTTGCACACATGCGGTCGATCATCTCGCGTGACTTGGGTCAGGCTGGGGACACTGCAAAGTACGGACCTAATGAGATTCGTCGTTACTTGGAAGGGGAACAGACGCTTTTGGAGGCCGACAGAACCTACCCAACCACAACTCCTGCTGACTCGGTACTCGCAGCTCTTCCGGCTAAATTATCCCGGGTGAGCAATCTTACTTGCACAACATGCAAAGCTCGGGGCCGCCCTACACATGTTCATACTGGTCATACCGCTCCGTGGTGCATTCTGGAGGGTGGCACAATGGCAGGAAAGACCGCAGAGGAGTCGAAACGGGCCCGATTGGCCTTCTACAACAACAAATGGAAGGAGAAGGAGAAGAAGAATAAGGTGACATCAAAGATCACGTTCACACCGGCCGGTGGCAGTGCATTCACTCTGGAAGGCGATTCGGAGACCATTGCGGCCTATCTTGCAACGCAAACAGCGAAGACAGGCACTTCACAGAAGTCGGAGTTTGTTGGCCTCAGCTCTGATGCCCTACCCACTGCGGGGCTCCTTGCTGATGTGGAGACGCTGGAATTCGATGCGTGGATTGCCCTTGAGGAGGAGACTCAACAGATGATTGCTGACGAGTACAAGGCCACCACACCTAACTCAAGAGACCATGAACCAGCATCAGCCCTATCATGTAAAGAGCAGAACCCCGAGCCATTCTACCTCGATTCAGGTGCTACAGTCCATAGCATCAGCCCTATCATGTAAAGAGCAGAACCCCAAGCCATTCTACTTCGATTCAGGTGCTACAGTCCATATTTCTCCCAATAGAGACGACTTTGTTGAGATCACACCGATTTCTGCGAAGCAGATACGTGGAGTAGGAGGCCCCTCAATTGCAGCAACCGGCACTGGAACTATTCACGTGAACGTCGCCGCAGGAATATACCTCAATCTAGAAAATGCTCTTTACGTACCAAAGTCCACTGTACGCCTCCTCTCAATTAGCAGAATAACACGCGAGCACGGAATATCTGCAGTATTTGATGACTCTGGAGTTACTCTGAGAAAGAAAGTGAACGGAAAGCTGATGGCTACCGGAACTCTTATCCCCGGGTGAGGCCTCTACACCCTTGACACTATGATCGACCACGTGCTCAATGTCCATGCATTACCTGACATTCAATCCTGGCATCTTCGCTTGGGGCATGCAAACTATCAATCCATCATTCAGATGGCGCGTGCCGGCATGGTAGAAGGTATGCCGTCCACATTCCCTTCCAAACCTCCAAAGTGTGACCAATGCATCCTTGGAAAGCAGACCAGGACACCGGTACCTAAGGAGCGGGAGGAAGGGGATGGACATAGGGCGAAGCAAAGACTTGAAAAAGTCTGGGTAGACCTGACAGGACCAATGGCAGTCACATCTCGCACCGGAAATAGTTATATCATGAATATAGTTGATGACTATACGAATAAACCATGGTCGATACCGCTAAAATCTAAGGACGACAGCTTTAACAAACTCAAAGCCTGGATCCTTGCACATGAGAACGAGACTGGTGTACGCTTAAAGGTACTAAGGACGGGTCGTGATGGCGAGCTCAATGAAAATCACCATAAGGACTGGTACCGTCAGCAGGGCATTATATTGGAAGTTGGAGCACCCTATACATCTGCACATATGGGCAGGGTAGAAAGGATGCATCAAACATTGGGAGGCAAAGCACGCGCAATGCGAATCACAGCAAAATGCCCACCTTACTTATGGGATGAATTCTATTTGACGGCTGCTCATCTTCACAGGAAGACAAAGACGTCAGCCATCCGCGATGTGACACCAGATGAGCTATGGTACGGCACAAAACCGTCATATTCATACATTCGAGAGA
>QLOM01003253.1:0-10521 GCA_003313785.1 Termitomyces sp. MG148 | reverse complement strand
AGGTCGTGTAATCAACAGAGGACGGCGGTGGGCCACTGTCGGTGAAAAAAATATCGATATCACCAACGAGTTTGTAGGTGTGAGAGGTCATCATCATGAAGGTCTGTTCCATGGTGGTTTCGACCAGCTAGAAGGAGGTGTAAACCGCGCGTCTGATACAGTCAGCATCGAGTGTATTTGTACACCAGGAATCGATTTTTTGACACTGAAACCGAACTTGGACTACGCACATGATTGACAGTTGATCAAATTTGGCGAAATCGAACGTACGTCGGGTAAAAGCACTAACGCAGTTTTTTGACACTAAAGCCGGGCTTTGACTAGGCACATGATGTACATACAGTTTATCAAGACGTCGTCCAAAGACTCGGTTGGTGAGTAGTAGTAAGACTCCATGCAAATACACTCTATTAGATACAAAGCTGACCAAGTTGCATGGAACCCACGAATGTCATGAAGAGAGCGGAAATTTCCTTCCTCCACGGATCACTCACATAATGATCTGCAAATTTACATGTGTGTATGAAAATTTCATGAGAATTGCTCCCCGGTAGTTCGGACTCCCCTTTGAGTCGGACGTCACAGATTGCAGCAACTTACAACTCCGCTGGCAAGATGCACAAAGATTACAAACTCCGCTTGGCCGTGAACTCGGCAAGCGTGACAGATGCCCTTGACCATCGATGAGACTCAACAACTAGACATACAAGGGAAGATCCCTCTAAAAATGCTTTGTTCTTGACTTCTTTGTCCGACAGTCGGAACTACCGGAGAGCGATAGTATGGTCCCATCTCCCCGGTGAAAACACGCGGGGGACCATCTTAGATTCGACCCATCTTACGTTGTATTTGGGCTCTCCAAAACAGCATGATGTGAGAAACCAAAATTCGTGATTGAATATGTTTGGACTGTTTCAAAAGTTCAATAGTGCGTTCTTTCTACATTCTATATGTAGTGATGAAAGAACTACCGATGAAGTTCTCCTCGCCAGATGAATTATGAAGAAATTAGTTTGCGGGTCAGCTTTGATCAAATCTGGGAGATCGGTTATCCCCTTGGTTCCTTACGTGAACAAGAGCGGCCATTCCTTCCTCCATGGATCATTCCGTGATCTGGAATATCTGATAGATGTTTGATGAAGTGACCATCTTTCACGTGAAAACCATGCCACTCAATTCCGTACGGTCCCAGCCATGGAAAAACCATGCAGTGTATGATGAATCAACAACACAGACCAAATATCACTGATGATTGATTATCAGCATAATTCTCTTGTGATTTGTACCTGTTATCAGATGATATTTGTAGAAACTTACAGTCTGTTTCTCAACCATGTGAAAATCTGTGAGCTTTGATCTTGGTTCTCTTCTCAAATCTCAGAAGCTACTGACAGTGTGCTTGTTATTGTGGCCCCTTAGAAATGGTGATGAACAAGAGGTTTGAAAACAATTAAGCTTTTTAAACTGTTGCAGCAGTTTATGAAGCAAGAGCAGAATTACAAGACATGCTCTAGGAGGTTCCTGTTAGGGGAACTCCTTTTTTGGCACCCCAGAGTTTTCCAGCAATTTTTGGAGATCTCTAGGATGCCCTTGCACCTTCTAGGAGGTATTGTACAGTCATTCTCATGCCTCTGCTCCCATGCTAATGCACCATGCTGCAGCAGAGGGATCCTTAGACTTGTTCTCTTTGGATTTACCTCTGCCAGCTGATTAGTTATTTCTTGTTGTATTATACTGCTCTTAATAAACTTTGGATTTCCCTCTGCCAGTTGTGTGATTTAGCTGCAACCTCTCTTACAGCATAACAAGTCTCCTAATCCTGGTCTGGAAGCCCCCTATAGCTGCTGAACTCTATTCGGTTCCTATTTGTTGCTTTCTCACCAGGCTTAAGCACTGACATTCTCTATGTCTCAGCCTGCTGCTCCAGAAGCTCTCATGGATGCCATGGCCTTTGGTGAGGAAGCCTGGACCCGCCTGCTCCATGTAGAAATGCCTCAAGCTTCTCTTACTCAACACACTGCCTAAATCACCCACCTCTGCCAAACCACCAAAACCATCTCCAACTCTCCACACACTTCTCAATTGCCTCACTCCAGCAGCAGCCAACCCCTTGCTGCCTACGCTGCCGGTGCAACACTCTTGTGCCATGCAATCCCATTTTCTGGCATGGGAGTGCTCCAACATCTCATGCCCAGCAATCTGCATCTGAGAAACGTTTCCTGCAATCCTGCATCACCTATATCCAACTCTGTAGCAACAATTTTGTCTCTGACAAGCTCAAGATTGTGTGAATCCTGTTTTATATGAAGTTGAAATGGGCAGCCACCTACACAATGAGGGTTTTTCAATGCCCTGGTGGCATTGCCAGCTTTGTGGACTGGGCCAAGTTTGAACAGGAGTTCTGGGATGAGTTTTTCCCCTGGAACCTGACCAAGACCACTACACTGGTCCTACAAGACAAGAACCAGTATAGCTAGGAGAAGCAATCCTTGAACAAGTACATCAACTCCAAGACCACTGTGCTGGTCCTGTGAGACAGGAACTAGTACAGCCAGAAGAAGCAATCCCTGAACAAGTACATCAACTTGTTCTGTGCACTGGTAGAGCAGGCCAAGTACAACAGTCTGCAACTCTGCCTCACCTTTCAGAAAGGGCTCCATCTGATTCTGATGGAGTGCATTGACAATTTTTGTGAAAGGACACTTAGTGGACAACTAAATCCTATTGTGGTACCGGGTAGCCTAGGAGCAGTGGCAGCTCATAGAGTTCAAGCAAGATCTGCACAAGACCACAACCCCATGCCATCCTTGCGCCTACTTGTCACACTTCCTCACTGACTAGCCCCCTTTGCTTTGATGACACTGTCAGCGGCACCTCTGGTACTACCCTCTGGTGCCTCAATGGATATGAACACCTCTTAACAGCACACACTGCTCTGTTTCTTGTACTGATGCTGTGGCATGCAGGGCTACTTTGCCCATCACTGTTCCTGGGGCCTACAGGTATAATAGCTATTCTTGGAGGGCAAGAAGAGCTACTCCTGCAGCTCCTGGCAGCCCACAATGCAGCCAAAATCCCTTCCCCAGACATGCCTGCCCTGGAGGATGCATGCAAGGCACCTCTTGCTGCTGGAGAGCTAAAGGAGCCAAAGGAGGGTTTGTAGAGGCATAGTGGGTAAAAAGTACACCCCCATTGCCTAGTACTAACCAGTTTGCATGTCTGTTGGTAGAGGAAATCAATACAGTTTCTGTCAACAACTCATTACCTCTAATTGTAAGCACCACCCCTGATGTACTCAATGACTCTCCTGAGTCCTCTCCAACTCCTCTGCCGATGCCCATCCTTGCCTGGGAGCACTGTTTCCCCTGTTGCTATGTCATTGCATCCACAAATCAAAACCACCAATACACAACAGACTTGGAGTGTAGTTGCCCTCCTAGATTCTGGAGCAATGGGACTCTTTGTGGATGCTAGCTACATGAAACAGCACCAGCTCACTACTCAGCCTCTCCTATCTCCCATTCCAGTATACAACGTCAACAGTACTTGCAACAAAGCAGGATCCATCAAGTCCATTGTGGACCTCATCCTGCACTACAAGTCTCATGTGGAGGTCACTACCTTTGCGGTCACAAGCATTGGTAAGCAGGAGATGATTCTGGGGTTCTCCTGGCTCCAAAAGCACAACCTGGAGATTGACTGAGCCTCAGGAGAGATAAGCATGAGTCAATGCCTTTGGCGCTGCATGACTCGTGCAGACAAAGTAAAGAAGGAGGGTCGCACCACAATGTGAGAATGCACAACTATTGGAGTATGCCATGTGGGATACTTTCTGTTCATGGACCTGCTGGACCCTCCACCTCTGGCGTTCTCTCATAAAAATATCCTCTACAAGGACAACAGGCATAGCAGAGGAAATCTCAGCCAGGAAGAGGGGCGCAAAGGGGAGTTTCTACTTGCACAGGACCCAGGGCTTCTGGATGAAGCCATTGAAGTACGACTGCATCTATGCCACCATGCTATGACCTCCACTGGTTGCAGAGGAGATACAGGCGGCCAGCCAGACTACTTCCCAGCAACTGGCCCAGGTCTTTGTAGCAAATGCTCCTCCAAGGGCTTTTTAAGATGCTGTCCCTGATCACCTACATGACTTAGCGGATGGCATAGTCTGCATGTATCTCAAGAACATTCTCATCTACACCAAGACATTAGAGAGGCACCACCAGATCACACAAGTCATTCTGGACTGTCTTTGTCAGCACCAGCTCTATCTCAAGTCAGAAAAGTGTGAGTTCAAGCAGACCCACATCAAATACCTTGGACTTATCATCTTCTATGGCATGTTGGAGATGGACCTGGTGAAGGTGGCCAGCATCATGTAATGGCCAGAGCCCTAGAGTAAGAAGAAAGTGCAGGCCTTCCTAGGGTTTACCAACTTCTATTGGTGGTTCATCCAGCACTTCTTCCACCATGCTTGCCCCCTCTTTGACCTCACCAGAAAGGACATTGCTTGAGTTTGTGGAAATGCAGAGTGTCAGGTTCTGCTGATCTGGGGGCTCAGCAAGTCTGAGTGAGGCCTTATGAAGGACTCAGACAAGTATGGACACAAACAAGGCCTACCAAGAGTCAAAGGAGTATGTTGGAGTGCAGAGACTGTGCCGGGATTGAAGGAGAGCTAAGCAGGATGCGCCAGAACGTATAGGTAGGAGGCATGAGCGAGAAGCAAGCGCTGGGGCAAAATAGACCAAACAGAAGAGGTCTGGGACAGTTGGTGAATGTACAGACATGCCAGCAGTTGTTTTGTGGTGTGGGGGACGTGAAGAAGGTTCATGTGGTTAGGGTTTTAAGTTTAGACAAGTGCGGAGCTGAACTTTAGTCAGGTGGGGCTATGCAGAGCCAATTAAGTTGAAGACCGAGAAGTGGAAGGCCAAGATAGAAAGACGAAAGGAAGCGGAGCAGAAAAGAGAAGGCAGAAAACAAATAGATTGAAGAGAGAAGTATAGAAGACAAGATACAAGAGATTTAAAGACGAGTACAAGGCAATGTGATAGAGACAAGTACAAGACAATGAGATATGACAAGTACAAGGCTGATGAGACAAAACTGGAGATGAGGCAAAGGATACTGGGAATACTTAGGCAATATCAAGACTACTGTATGAAGTGCTATGGTGGTGCTTATATACTATGGTATGCTAAGGTCTGGGGGTCTCAGTACCAGGTCTGAGGATGGGCTCTGGGGTTTCAGCGGCGGCCCAGGAGACATAGAAGGAGACAAAGGAGGCCTGCAGGTGTCAGTTTGGGGTACAGTACTGGCGTCATTGCTTTGGGAGTTGTGGCGTTGGTGCTGTGCAACTGGTGGGAGTGCATGTAAGGCGTGATGCGGTGAATAATGCACAGGATGCCAGGTTGATCCAGAGTGATGCATGATGATGCATGATGCAGTGAATAATGGGCATGATGGGAGGAATGATGCGAGTGAGGTTGCCTGTCATGCCAGTGATGTCCAGGAGCCATTGGAGAATGTTGGTAATGTTCCAGGGGCTTCCAGAGTCATTGATGATGTCTGGGAAAGCGCTGGGAATTGCCATGGTGTGACGTGATGGCCATGTTGGAAGTCTGGCTGGGTTTATCCTGGGATTGGGGTCATGGGAGTGGTTGCCAGAAAATGCGTTGAGGGTCCCAGGACCGGAGCTCAGACCCGGAGGCCAGAGAAAATGCGTTGAGGGTCCCAGGGCCGGAGCTCAGACCCGGGGGCCAGTCATGGCGGGTTGTGACACAGAGCAGCAGGCCTTTGAGGCCCTGAAGTCTGCCATCACCTCCAAACTCATGCTGCTCTTCTCCAACAATGACCAACTCTTTGGTGTTGAGGCAGACAGCTCTGACTTTGCTACCAGTGCAGTCCTTGCAGGATGGTAAGTGGCACCTCATTGCCTTCTACTCCAAAAGCCTCAATACCATGGAGTGGAACTATAAAATCCATGACAAGGAGATGCTCACAATTATTCAGTTGCTAGAGGAGTGGTGCCACTTTCTAGAGGAGGCCCAGCACAAGTTTGAAGTCTGGATGGATCACAAGAACCTGGAATACTTCCAGATGGCCAAGAAACTCAACTGTCTGCCAGTCTTCCCACACATTGAGCAAGGTGACAAGGCTATCAATAAGGACACAGTCGTTTTTTGGAGAGGACAAAAAGACCAGCGTGACTTCCAGGAAATGGTTGGCCAAGCTAACAAAAGTACAGGCGCGGGCAATTGCGAAGGCATAAAGCGGCAACATGGGAGGGGGAACCATGGCAACTAAGACCGGACAAGACACAAGGAAAAGAGAGAAAAACGAAGCAGCTTAGCTTTATATACCGCTCATCTTAATGCAGAGAAAAATTGATTGGGAAAGGAAGGTTAGCCAGCAGCCACAGAGCGTCGGAGGCCAGCAACAGGTAGAGGGAACAAGGCTAACAGGTGAGTCAGCAGAACGGAAGTGGGTAGCTTTGGATGAACTTACTGAGTACGGCCCTGGATGAAGGGGCTGGGGGAATGCCATTGAGGAAGGGTGTAACGGACTTATAGCTGTAGAGCCTTGCTCTACGGCCTCCTCAAAAGTAGTAATAATTAAGGCAAGGATTAACGGTGGTTGAAGGAGAGGTGACTTGAGTGTTTCGGCCAGTGCTGTGTGAGAAATATTTGAATTTCTGAGTCTGAGAGGTTCTTGGTTTGGCTCCCCTGGTAATAGAGAAAAAGGGGCTGAACTCAAGCCATTGCTGTGAAGTCCCGAAGGGCCAGAGGCTCAAAAGGAGTGAGGTGAGTGAAGGCCATGTGGAGAAGGGAGGAGAGATGGAGTATCCTATTGGGATCATTGTTGATGTAGAGCTTATAAGAGTCGCTGCGCCATCTGCCCAGGAGTTGTATCTCGTAGTCAGAGTATCCTGCTGCGGCCGCAGCAGACGTGGCTCCGCAGCGAAAGCTATGGCCAGCGTAGATGTCAGGTGTGAAGCCTGCAAGCGAGAGAGCATTTCAGATGGATGTGACAAAGTGGGAGTATGAGAGGGCTCAGCCATCTGGTTGTTCAAGGAGAGGAGCGTCGTCAGCATGAGGGGCTTTGGAGAACATAGCCTTGAGTGCTGCAACAGGGCAGGTCGGTCGTCCAGGAGCAGCGGTGATGGTGATGGTGACCCCCTTGCAAAATGGGTCTGTTTTGGAGGCAGGAAGTGTGAAGCGGATGTGCGTGGCATTGGTGAATGAGGGCAGGAATTGGATGGATCCTTTGGAGAGGTTAAGGGAGGCTGAGTATTTACCTCCCTTCTCAACCGTGAACTCGCTGCTGCAAAGCAGCCCTGAGTACGCGAGACAGCATGCAGCGTAGAGTGTTGTATCCCTGGGGGTGATCCCGGGATTAAGTTGGGCAAGGAGGGCGGCGAGGATGGGCAAGGTGACTGGCTGTACTGGCTTTCTGTCGCGTTTGCTGTGGTACTTTTTGATCCCACAAATGAGGCATTGCACCAGGGGTGACTCAATAGCAGAGAAGGCGAGTCCGCTGTCGACATGGAGGGAGCGCACGGCGGAGAGGTACGCTTTGATAGTTTTGGGCTGGACTTGTCCGCCAAGGTGCGCCACCCATGACAGTACTGCTGGTTCGGAGGCAGGGAGAATTGAGCCGTCGGAGTTGTACAGACCATTGAGTTGGGCATGGAGGATGAACTGCCGTTGGCCGGTTGAATACGTTCTTCGAGTGCTGGCTGCAAGTCCGTGCCAAAGGTAAAATGCGACGGCCTTGGGGTGTTGTCGATTCTGCTCATACCACCAAGCTGGAGGCGCTTCGAGCTGGGTTTCTGGTTTAGCCAAGGAGCAATTTCGAACATGCAGGAGAAAGAAAAACGGGAGGAAGCATCAGCAATACAATTCTCAGAAGAAAAGGAGAAGTCAAGGGGGCAGGCAAAGGCTACCAGATGTCGCACAAATTTCATGGTGAGTGGGGATCTGATTGACAAGTTCCGTATCACGTTGAAGACAGCATTGTTGTCTATGTGGAATATGACATGGGCTCCCTGAAAGGCTTTGCCCCAGCATAGGACTGTGTAGATTACGGCGAACATTTCCTTGACTTGGATGTGCTCTGATCGCAACTGTCAAGGGCATTGAGCTGCAAACCATTTGGATTTGAAGTGACCACCCAATCCCTTGACACCACTAGCGTCAGTGAAGATGTTAATTTGGCGTTATGAAGCAAATTCCATTCCAGGAGGGGGCGATGGAGTGCCACCATTTGATGTCATGACGTGCTGGAGCAGGTATATGTTGGCGAGTGAATGGGGAAGTGAGGAAGGTAGTGGCGAAGTTGTGAAGGCGTCAGATAAAGGCACGTGAGAGTGGGATGACCTGAGATGTGAATTGGAGGAACCCTGTGAGTTTGTCAAGTTCCTTGAGAGTGCATGCGTGGCGCGTCATCCAGGATGACGTCAGTTCATGGAGGAAATTGAGCTTTGCGGGAGGTAGGCAAACTTCCATTGTGATTGAGTCAAGCTTGAGACCCAAGAATTCGATGCAGGTGTCTGGGCCAACCACTTTGGAGGGCTGAAACGTGAGGCCGAGTTTCTGCGAAGAGGTTGAAAATATATGGTGCAGACCTTCCTCCAAAAGCAAGGACGACGTCGAAGTAGAATTTCCCCAGCCATTTGAAGCCAAGGAGGGGCCAATCCTCTGGTCGCACAGGGATGTGGCAGAACACTGATTTGAGATCAAGCTTTAGCATCAGGGAACCCGGTCATGTGGCAGAACACTGATTTGAGATCAAGCTTTAGCATCAGGGAACCCGGTCCCAATGCAATGAGATTGTGTATGGCTTGTTCAGCTATGTTGTAGGCGATGGTGGCCTCAGAGTTGGCAATCCCGTCGTTTACAGAGGTGCCGTCTGGCCAGGAAAGATGATGGATGCGTCAAATCTTGGATGAGTGTTTGCAAGTGACTGCCCCAATGGGCGATGCGTGAAAGTTGGGGAATGGTGGCGTATCAAATGGTCCATGGGTACGCCCATTGGCAACCTGTTTGGCAATGTCTGTGGTAATGGCAGAAATAGTGGGGACGTTGGTGAAGGCTGTTCTTAAGTTGGAGCACTGTTGCAAGATGGAACAATCACCCATGAACCCGATGTTAGCGCCAAAACGTATTATTTGGAGTATCAACTTTACAAATGTACGATCGAGATAATCTTGTAAGTAGTGTGCCCAGGCAAGCTTGTTGAGTGTTGAAGAGACAGATGGGAGGTGTTTGATGGCAGCAAGTGGTGTATTGGCGTGAGGACTGGTGTTTGGGCAAGGAGGAGGTGTGGGAAGCATGGGGTCAAGAGGTTCTAGAGGAGTGGAGCTGAGAGATGATAAAGAGCCGAGAGACGGGTGAAAAGCATCCGATGGAGGGCCTGGGCAAGCTGTCCAGGTCTGGGGAGCACAGCTCGCCCGGCCAAGGACCTAGTCCTTGTGCTGGAGCCTATTGTGGTCAGACTTCCCACAAGCGGAGCAGGTATGCGGGCAGCTCCATGGACATGGTGAGTTTGAACACTTGCGGTCGTTGAACTTCTGACAGGCCTCTCCTGGGTTGGGGCGGTTTGCTGTGCTCTTTGCCTGTTTAGATGGAGTGAGTTTGTGATGGCCATAGACGTGCTCGGCTAGTAAGCCATTATTGGATTCCCCCCACTTCAAGTAATCCCCTGCCACCAATTTGGCTTGACGACGGTTGAAGAAGATGGAATAATATGCGTACACTGCGTGCCATTCATATTCCGCTACAAGTTTCAGCAGATGAGCGGAGTAGTCCCAGAAGGCATTTGTGGATGCGCTGTTGTTGATGTGGAATGCCAGTATCTTAAAGTAGGTCGTTAGGGGTATGAGGATGGAGAAGGGGTTTTTGTATTTGCGAGCTGCCCGGTGGCTTACTTCAAATTCGTTTGTAGAACCGTTGAATGTATACACCATCTCTTTGTTGCAATTCATGGGGTCAAGCTTGTGCAGATCCGCCGCCTTGAATTTGTGCATAATGATGGAAGTGATTACCGCCGCATCAACATTGGGGAAGCAAGATCAAAGAGAAAGGGGGGCAGTGAAGGTGGATGCACCATTGACTCCCACTCTGGCAATCGGTGGCATGAATGTGCTTGCTTGGTGAATTAGGGTAGCTGAGGCTGCCATGAAGGCTGCTGGCAAGGGCAGATGTGCGGTGATGGACTCGAAGCGTGAGAAAAGCTGCTCCATTCTAGAAGAGAGCTGGTTCTGGGACTTGTGAAGCGCGTCAATTTCTTTGGAAGTGGTCGTGAGTTCAGTGGCAGGCATGTTAGGAGGAGCAGGGCTGGCTGATGCTTGGGTAAATCGTCCACTGGAGTCTCTTGGGAGAACTCAAGTTGTCATACACTAGCGGCTGCTGATAGTAGCCGCGGGAGTAGATTGGATCCACAGAAGAAACACGTGACGCAATGAGTTCTACAAGCAAGCGCTGTGAGCGCAGTGTGAGATGATGTAAGTAATTTAGGGAAGAC
>QLOM01003252.1:0-14693 GCA_003313785.1 Termitomyces sp. MG148 | reverse complement strand
TGGATCCTCCTCCCTTGGCGTTCCCTCATAGAGAGGCCCTTTATGAGGACGTTCGAGGTGTAGTGAGTGAAGCTCAGATGGAAGATGGATGTGAGGGTGAATTTGTGTGTGCTCCTGACTCAGAGTCCCCAGACAAAGCCATTGAAACAGGTGATAGGATTTATGCAACTACTTTACAACCTCCCTCAACGGTGGCAGAGATTAGAGCCAGCCAAACTACTTCCCAGCGGCTAGCTCAGGCTTTAACTCTGCTCCTAAGTCATTCCGAGATGCAGTTCCTTATCACCTGCACAACTTTGAGGACGTTTTCTCCAAGGCATCATTTGACTCCTTGCTAGAGCACAAGCAGTGGAACCATGCTATTGAGCTCACACCCAATGCTGAGCCCTCCAGCTGCAAGGTCTATCCTCTCTCCCCCCGAGAACAGGATGAGCTTGATGCTTTCTTGCAGGAAAATTTAGACTCTGGTCGCATCTGTCCCTCAAAGTCTCCAATGGCCTCCCCAGTCTTCTTTATTAAGAAGAAGGATGGTTCTCTATGTCTGGTTCAAGACTATCGAGTTTTGAATGCAATGACTGTGAAAAATCGCTACCCCTTACCACTCATTTCAGAACTTGTCAACAATCTCCAAGGTGCAATTTCACCAAGTTGGATGTCCGCTGGGGCTACAACAATGTGCGCATCAAAGAAGGTGATGAGTAGAAGGCAGCATTCCAAACAAATTGTGGACTCTTTGAACCTTTGGTGATGTTTTTTGGCCTCACTAATAGCCCAGCCACCTTCCAGACCATGATGAACAACATTTTCCAAGACCTCATAGTGGAAGGTGTTGTGTGTATATATCTTGATGATATCCTCATCTATACCAAGACTTTAGAGGAGCATCGTCGGATTACACGCATTGTGCTGGAGTGTCTGCGCCAACACCAGCTCTATCTCAAGCCAGAGAAGTGTGAATTTGAGCAGACCAAGGTTGAATACCTTGGACTGATCATTTCTCATGGAGTGGCTGAGATGGACTCAGTCAAAGTGGCTGGTGTGGCAGAGGGGCCAGAGCCCAAGAACAAGAAGGAGGTTCAGGCCTTTCTGGGCTTCACCAACTTCTACTGGAGGTTTATTCAGGACTTCTCACACCATGCCCGGCCCCTCTTTGATCTCACCACTAAGGACACTCCTTGGCACTGGGATGTGGCACAGCAGACTGCCTTTGATGCCCTCAAACAGGCGGTCACTTCAAAGCCTGTCCTCCTATTCTCAGATGATGACTCTCCCTTCCGGGTGGAAGCCGATAGCTCAGATTTTGCTACTGGAGCCGTCCTCTCTCAGCAGTCAAAAGAAGATGGTAAGTGGCATCTTGTGGCTTTCTACTCCAAGAGTCTCAATGCCGTGGAGTGCAATTATGAGATCCATGACAAGGAGATGTTGGCTATCATTTAGTCATTTGAGGAGTGGCGACATTTCCTTGAGGGTGCCAGGCATAAGTTTGAGGTGTGGACTGATCACAAGAACTTAAAATACTTTCGAACGGCCAAGAAACTTAACCGCCGACAGGCTCAATGATCCTTGTATCTGGCCAACTTTGACTTTTCATTGCACCACAAACCTGGATGAAGCATGGGCAAGCCAGATGCACTTTCTAGGCAAGCTGATCATGGCTCAGGAGCTAGCGACAATGACAATATTGTACTTCTGAAGCCAGAGCTCTTTGCCATTCATGCTTCAAAGAGTGTAGTTGGCCAGGGAGAAGAAGTAGGCATCCTTCAAGACATCCGTCAAGGTAACTGGGAGGGCGCTCAAGAAGATCTGGTAGCCAAGGCTGCTCTGGCCTTGTATGCTCAAGAGAGAACTGGAGTAAAGTCAGTCCGCACTGATGAGTAGTCTTTGGAGAACAGTCTTCTCACCTTCCAGGGGCGCATTTATGTTCCCAACCTACCTGACCTCCAGAGGCGAATTGTCAAGCAGCATCATGATTCTTGGATTGCAGGCCATTCTGGCAGATGGAAGACACTGGAGCTGGTCTCTCGGAATTACTAGTGGCCTCAGATGTCATGGTATATTGGCTCTTACACCTCCACCTGTGATCTCTGTCTGCAAACTAAACCTCGTCGTCAGCCTCCCATGGGACAACTTCATCCCTTGCCTATCACAGCTGAGCGTTGGAGTGTGGCCTCAGTAGACTTCATTGTCGAGTTACCAGATGCTCACGAATATGATGCAATCATGGTGGTAGTAGATCTCTGTGGCAAGCGGGCCCACTTCATCCCAACACACACCACCTACTCTGCCATGGGCGCCGCTAACCTGTATCGGAAGCATGTCTAGAAACTCTATGGATTGTCAGATGCCTATGTTTTAGACCATGGACCTCAGTTTGTGGCAAAGTTTACTAGAGAACTGTATCGCCTTCTCCAGGTCAAACTCTACACCTCCACTGCCTATCACCCTCAGTCTGATAGCCAGACCAAGCGTGTCAATCAAGAGCTAGAACAGTATCTTCGGCTCTTCTGCAATGAACGACAGGATGACTGGGATGACCTATTACCAGAGGCGGAGTTCCAATACAACAATCATGTACATGCTGCTACCCAGATGTCTCCTTTCCTTCTGAACACTGGTTGACACTCTTGGATGGGTTTTGAGCCTCATGGATGACCTTCAGAGAATGAAGCTGTTAATGAATTCCTAGATCGGATGAAGGCTGTCCAAGAGGAAGCCAAGGCAGCCTTAGCTAAGGCAAAGGATGACATGACCCGCTATTATAATCGTGGACGAACTTCAGCTCCCAAGTACAAGCCTGGAGATCGAGTCTATCTGGATGCCTCTGACATTGCTACCACCCGACCTTCTCAGAAGCTCTCTCATCGCCGTTGATAAGACTTGGGCTGGGCTCAGCGCAGCAAAGCTATAATTAGCGACTTTTGTTGATAGGAGTTTGGAGGCTCACTCAGGTGATCAGGCGCGACGCGGACTGCACATGACTAGGCGACCACGGGATGTTTAGCGCACGGGACTTCTAGACCACGGGACTCGCCCACCTGACTGTTAGCGCACGGACCGCACACATGACCTCGGGCCCGATAACAGGTCACCGATCAAAGATAGCCAGCGTCTTATAAGATTACGCGTTTAATGACTTGCCAATAGCCATCAGTAGGCCGTCACTTCCTCAGCCCCGATGCCTAGGAGTTAGCGACGCTTAACTTTACCGACGCTTAGCGACTTTGGCGACGCCAGCCTCCTTGATTGTTTCAGACCCCAGGATAGTCACTGCGTATTTGACTGATTTCAGTGCTCACTTGGTGACTTAGCGCTTGCCGACTGATAGACGCCGCGGGTTAGCTATTTCACATTCTATTCTTCTTGTCATAATCCCTTTCCTATTTTGTTACTTAGCGACTTATAGCTTAATTAACACGGCGACTTAGCGCCTGTAAATACTGTACATATTTTGTCTTAAAGGGCATTGAATTCCATTCCCCACAGTTCAGATCACAACTTGCGCACTCTAAGTTCCTCGGAGTCGCTAAGGGACTTATCAGTTTACTGACAACACTAATCTTGCCGCTTTTTTGCCAGTCTTGCTGACTGTCTAGGTGCTATACAGGCACACTTTGACTACGTTACGTCGCCAAGTCCCTACCGACTGTTGGCACCCTAGCACCTTGCAGGCTACACAGCTTAGATCGCTAAGCATTTTTGTTCCAATTACTCAATTTTTCCTTAACAAACTAGGTTTCTGGGACTCTGCTCGGACTCTCTCTCAACTAGCGACCGCCCAACGCATTACCTTTCACAGTAGCTAGGCACAGTTTACCCTTGACAGTGCTTAGCAACTTTTGGGCGTCATCACCGTCTAGGACCCTTCCCTATAGTAAGGCAGGTAGACTCTCTAGCCTATCAACTCAAGCTGCCTAGTGGAATGAGCCGGCTCCATCCAGTCTTCAATGTGGTGAAGCTTTCTCCTGCACCAGATGATCCAATTCCAGGTCAATGTCCACAGCTGCCACCACCTCCAGTTCTTGTAGACAACAGGGAAGAGTATGAAGTAGAACGGATCCTAGACAGTCGACTCTTCAGAAACAAGCTTCAGTTCAAGGTCAAGTAGAAGGGCTATGGAATTGAAGACATCTCTTGGGAGCCACAAGAAAATGTCCATGCTCCTGCCTTAGTCCGGGAATTCTACCAACAGCACCCTAATGCTCCCTGGGCAATCAGAGGCATCTACTCTCTTTCCAAGGTTGACTAGGCTGTCCAAAATTACTTCTACCCAGTGCATCGAGACGCCGCACTCTAGAGGGGGGGTGATGTCAGGGGACTCCTCATTTCTCCCTTCTTCCACTCCTTATTCTTTCATTCTTCCTCTATTTATTTCCCTATTTCTGCTGTCACTCTCTTACTTTACTGCTTCTATTCTTTCAACACTATCTATTGGTACTATTCTCAGCCCTTGAGGTGCTCTGGTTCTTTAGTTATCATTCAAACAAGTGTAGCCAACGCTTCCAGAGGCTTAGTAAGCATCCAGAGGCTTAGTCATCTCGAGGCTAGCCTCCAAATTACTAAGCAAAGTCACATGAGACATGTGCATGACCTCTGGCAATGGCAATTTCCGAGTTTTTGATTATTTTCAGAGATTTTCCTTTTTTAGATTATAAATTTTATTGTGGCTTTTGTCATGCTATACAGTTACTTCCCACGCTTCTGGAGCCTTGGAAGCGTCACTCCTGGCATAGGGAATCCCTAGACTTGTTTTCTTTGGATTTCCCTCTGCCAGGTGAGTAGTTATTGTTGTATTACCTATATATATTTTGGATTTTCCTCTGCCAGCTGTGTGACTGAGCCATAGCCTCCAAACGTCACCCTTACACCTAGTGTACAACGTCGACAGTATTCATAATAAAGCAGAATCTATCAAGTCCGTGGTGGACCTTGTCCTGTGCTTTAAGTTCCATGCAGAGCGTACTACCTTCACGGTTACAAGCATTGGCAAACAGGAGATGATTCTGAGATTTCCCTGGCTCCAGGAGCACAACTTGGAGATTGATTGGGCCTCAGAAGAAATCAGCATGAGTCGGTGCCCCCAATGTTGTGCCACCTGCATAAACAAAGTGAAGAAGGAGTGGCGCACCGCAATGCAAAAACATACAGCTATCTAGGCATGCCAGATGGGATATCTCTCATTTGCAGATCTTGACCTGCTGGACCCTCTGTCTCTGGCATCCCTACATAGAGAGGCCCTCTACAAGGACAACAGACATAGTGGAGGGGACTCTGGCCAAGAAGAAGGACATGAGAGGGAGTTTTTACTTGCACCAGACCTGGAGCTTCTGAACAAAACCATTGAGGTAGGAGACTGCATCTGCACCACCATACTACAACCTCCACCAGTTGCAAAGAGATCCAGGCCAGCCAGACCACTTCCCAGCAGCTGGCCCAGGCCTTCACGGCAAATGCCCCTCCCAGGGCCTTCTAGAATGTGATCCCCAACCACCTGCACAACTTTGAGGACGTTTTCTCCAAGGCCTTGTTCAACTCCCTCCTAGAACACAAGCAGTGGGACCATGCCATTAAAATCTTGCTGGATTTGAATCTGGCCAACTGTAAGGTTTATCCGCTTGCACCCAAAAAGCAGGACAAACTCAACACATTCCTCTAGAAGAATCTGGAGTCTGGACAAATCTGCCCCTCAAAGTCCCCAATAGCCTCCTTGGTGTTTTTCATCAAGAAGAAGGATGGCCTCCTCCAGTTGGTCCAGGACTATTGCATGCTCAATGCAATGACTGTTAAGAACTGCTACTCACTTTTCCTCATCTCGGAACTAATCAACAACCTCCAGGGTGCACGCTTCTTCACTAGGTTGGACATCTGCTAGGGCTACAACAATGTGTGCATCCAGGAGGGAGATGAGTAGAAGGCAGCATTCCAGACCAACCGTGGGCTGTTTGAACCCCTGTTGACATTCTTCAGACTCACCAACAGCCTTGCCACCTTCCAAACCATGATGAACAACATATTCCAGGACCTCATAGCTGACGATGTGGTCTGTGTATATCTCAACAACATCCTCATCTACACCAAGATGTTGGAGGAACATTGTTGGATCACACAAATTGTCCTGGACCATCTCCGCCAACACCAGCTCTACCTCAAGCCAGAGAAGTGTGAGTTCAAGCAGACCTGCATCCAGTACCTTGGACTCATTATCTCCCATGGCATAGTGGAGATGGACCCAGTGAAAGTGGCCAGTGTCACACAGTGGCCGGAACCCCAGAGCAAGAAGGAAGTACAGGCTTTCTTGAGGTTCACTAACTTCTACCGGTGGTTCATCCAGAACTTCTCCCACCATGCTTGCCCCCTCTTCAACCTCACCAGGAAGGATGTTGCCTGGGTTTGGGGAGACACAGAACAACAGGCCTTTGACACCTTGAAGTCTGCCATCACCTCCAAGCCTGTTCTGCTCACCTTCCTAGGGTTCACCAACTTCTACCAGCGGTTCATCCAGGACTTTTTCCACCACACTCAGCCCCTCTTTGACCTCACTGAAAAGGACATTGCCTGGGCATGGGAGATGCAGAACAGCAGGCCTTTGATGCCTTGAAGTCTGCTATCACCTCTAAGCCTGTTCTGCTCTTCTCTGATGATGACCAGCCCTTCTAAGTCAAGGTGGACAGCTCTGACTTTGCCACTGGTGCGGTCCTCTCCCAGGAATCCCTGGAAGACAGTAAGTGGCACCCTATTGCCTTCTACTCCAAGAGCCTCAATGCTGTGAAGCAAAACTATGAAATCTATGACAAGGAGATGCTCACAATCATCTGGTTGTTGGAGGAGTGGTGCCACTTCCTGGAGGGGGCCTGGTACAAATTCAAAGTCTGGACAGACCACAAGAACCTAGAGTACTTCTGGATGGCCAAAAGGCTCAACCGTTGCCAGGTCCAGTGGTCCTTGTACCTTGCCAACTTCAATTTTATGCTGCACCACAAGCCCAGTTAAAGCATGGGGAAGCCTGATGCCCTCTCCTGGCACGCCAACCATGGTTCCAGCACAGGGGATAACAACAACATTACTCTCCTGCACCCAGAGCTGTTTGCCATTTGCATGCTTGAAGGGATGGTGGTTCAGGAAGACGAGGTCAACATACTCCAGGACATCCACCAAAGTAATCGGAAGAGAGTGCAGGAGAACTCAGTCATGAAGGTCACACTAGCGCTATGCTTGGAATGCCCTTCCAGTGCAAAATCTGTACACACCAACAAGTGGGGCCTGCAGGATGGACTCCTCACCTTCCAGGAACACATCTACATGTCAAACACAACCCAGAGCTCCAGAGGTGCATTGTCAAGCAGCACCATGACTCCTGCATTGCCGGATACCCCAGCCACTGGAAAACATTGGAGCTGGTCTTCTAGAACCACTGGTGGCCGCAGATGTCACGCTACATTGGGACATACACTAGCACCTGTAATCTCTGCCTCCGGATGCAGCCCCACTGGTGCTCCCTGACCGGCCAACTGCACTCTTTTCCCACACTCGCTGCATGCTAGAGCATGGCCTTTGTTGACTTCATTGTAGAACTCCCAGACACACACGGATATGATGCTGTCATAGTTGTCATGGATCCCTACGGTGAGCAGGCGCACTTCATTTCAACACACACAACCTACTCCACAATGGGCGCCGCCAACCTGTACCAGAAGAATGTCTGGAAACTCCATGGCCTCTCCAACACCTACATCTCCAACTGGGGCCCGCAGTTTGTAGCGGATTTTGTAAGGGTGACCTCTGGAGGCTATGGCTCAGTCACACAGCTGGCAAAGAGAAATCCAAAGTATATATAGGTAATACAACCATAACTACTCACCTGGCAGAGGGAAATCCAAAGAGAACAAGTCTAGGGATTCCCTATGCCAGGAGTGATGCTTTCAAGGCTCCAGAAGCATGAGAAGTAACTGTATAGCATGACAAAAGCCACAATACAATTTATAATCTAAAAAAGGAAAATCTCCGAAAATAATTAAAAACTCGGAAATTGCCATTGCCAGAGGTCATGCACATGTCTCATGTGACTTGCTTAGTAATTTGGAGGCTAGCCTCGAGATGACTAAGCCTCTGGAAGCGTTGGCTACACTTGTTTGAATGATAACTAAAGAACCAGAGTACATCAAGGGCTGAGAATAGTACTAATAGACAGTGTTGAAAGAATAGAAGCAGTAAAGTAAAAGAGTGACAGCAGAAACAAGGAAATAAATAGAGGAAGAATGAAGGAATAAGGAGTGAAAGAAGGGAGAAATGAGGAGTCCTCTGACAGATTTTACCCAGGAGCTCTACCGACTCTTGCACATTAAGCTCCACACGTCCACCACCTACTACTCGCAGTCCAGCGAGCAGACCAAGCATGTCAACCAGGAGCTAGAGCAGTATCTCCGGCTGTTCTGCAACAAACAACAGAATGACTGAAACAAGCTCCTTTCTGAGGCAGAATTCCAGTACAACAACCACGTTCACGTGTCCATGCAGGTCTCCCCGTTCTTCCTCAACACTGGTCAACACCCCCGGATGGGCTTCAAACCACGTGCATGCCGATTGAGGAATGAGTCAGTCAACAACTTTGTTGACCGCATGCAGAAGGCACAGGAAGAGGCTAAGGCCGTGCTGACCAAGGCAAAGGACAACATGGCCCAATATTATAATTGAGGATGGACTCTGGCTCCCCAGTACAAGCCTGGAGACTGTGTCTACCTAGATGCCTCCAACATTGCAACTACTTGGCCATTGCAAAAGCTCTCACACTGGCAACTAGGACCATACGTGGTCAAGCATCAGGTAGAACCCCTTGCATACTGGCTCTGACTGCCCATCAGGATGCGTTGACTGCACCCAGTCTTCAATGTGGTCAAGCTCTCTCTCATCCTTGGCTAATGAGCTCCTTCTCCACCACCTCCCATTCTTGCCAACAATAGAGTGGAGTATGAAGTGGAGAAAATCCTGAACAGTCACCTATTCCAACTTAAACTACAGTACAAAGTCAAGTGGAAGGGCTATGGTATCAAGGACAACTCCTGGGAACCTGCCAAAAATGTTCATGTGCCTGCTCTTGTCCAAGACTTTCACCACAACCACCCTGGAGCACCCTGAGTCATCCACGGCCTCTACCCCATCTCCTTGATAGACTGCGCTGTTCACAATCTGTTCTACCTGGTGTGTCAAGATGCCGCACTCTAGGGGGGGGGAGGGGGTAATGTCAGGGGACTTCTATTTCTAGAACTTTTTTTTTTGGAACCCTGGAGTTTTCCAAGGGTTTCCAGAGATCTCTGGGACGCCTCCACACCTTCCAGAAAGTACTGCATAGTTGTTTCCATGCCTCCGCCACTTGCGCTGATGCACCATGCCGCAGCAGAGGAATCCTTAGACTTGTTCTCTTCAGATTTCCCTCTGCCAGGTGATTAGTTATATTTCCTGTTGTACTGTACTGTTCTAATAAACTTTGGATTTTCCTCTGCCAGTTGTGTGACTTAGCCACAACCTCTGGAGGTTGCCCTTATATTATTCATGTTCTCTAGGTTCTTCCCTTTTTTTTGAAGAGGGGAGAACATATATGGACTCTGGGACAAATTTTGGAAGGGCACATAGGAGGGAAGGACAGAATGACTATATGAAATGGAGAACAACTCAATTATGCAAATGAACAGGACATATGACAAGGGAGTGTGGCATGGAATGAGCCAACTGTAGGAAAATTTTTTTCTCTTCTGTCAGATTGAGATCCAATCTCAAAGAGGGGTATGTAACAGAGCAGGCTGTTTAGTCTATATTGAGTCATACTTAGCACAGCCACTCTTTAGTCTTTTTTCCTTTACCACTGTCCCTATACTTGTGTAGTCATTATCCTCTCTATAGAACTGGGTCTTATGCACTTGGAACACTTAAGGATTCAAGAACTCACCAAAAACTCATAACTATGTTACACTGAGTGGGCATTAACCCTTTTGATGATAGCAGAGAGGGCCACTCGCTGCTGAGCTTGCTGAAGTGCAAGCAAAGGTGACTGAAAACCAGATGGTTCGGGCACTGTACTGCCAACAGCCTGCAATCTGCACATAGGGAGCATGTGTGGTGATGACAAGAGTAAATAAAGCGCAGAGGCCTCCAAAAAAGCTCCTTGGAACCCGCTTTTACACCAAACAGTACTTATACAATCACATGTTCCAGATTTTTGTGGGACAAAAGTACATTTTTTCCAAATTTGTCATGTTTCTCATAAAGAAAAATCCAGAAGACCAAATACTGGTGAAGGAAGTCTGGGTTTCAAATGGAAGGCAAGGAAACCGTGCTCCTGAGAATATGAGCTTTGTACATAGCACCAGTAAGTACAGTGCAAAACACATAGACCTGACACGTCTCTAGAGGGTTCAATTTTGATCCCCTCATGTAGCAACCAAAGATTTAGAAGGAAACCCATGTCAAAACTCACAAAAATGCAATAAAATTTTTTGGCCTAGCTTATGTAATACAGTTCACTTTTTGAGCAAAAAAAAAAGAAGATATCTCATGTTAGAATGCCTCTTTCGCAAGTCATGATGCTATATGGATGTCTTATTCAATTTCTTATTTGTTTGCAATGGCTAATTCACCTTTTTACATTCTCAGTAAAGGACTAAATACTGCACAAGCTCTTTATGCTGCCAAAAAATACTGTGAGAACTGTAGGATGCTCAGGCATCATGTATCATGCATCATGGATGAGCGTAGATATCACTGCTGGCACTGGGGAGTGTTTCCGCTGGAAAAACGATAAAAGAAATCTGTCATACCCTTTCTAAAGTGGCACTTTCCTTTGTTTAAAGACTTTTTCCTTCAGAAATCAGCACATTTGGAATGGTATAACAGGTTTCTTTTACCCTTTTTCCAATGGAAACACCTTCTAGTGCCAGCAGTGTATGCTCATTAATTAGTGGTACACTTCTTTCAAAAGGAAATAGATAAGATAGATCAGTGAGATTAGATAACCCAATAAGGAAAAAAAGGGTCCATGTTCACTTTTTGGCAGGAAAAAAAGTTCAAACTTAATGTGGTGAAAATCTGTTACGTTCAGTCGAAAGGGATTGTTGAAAGGAGTTAAATCTGAGAGTTTAATAAAAATTTAAGATGTTTTGAGTGAGGATATATCATTTCAAAATTTGATGGTCGGAGTTGCCTATTTTGACCATTTTGCACTGTAGTAGAACACGGTTGCCTAAAATGACGTTATTGATCTATGCTCAGCTCATGACGTAGGAGAGGAGAGGAGAGATTAGAGGGGAGGAATGATGAATAGTGAGGGGATCTTTCGATATGTTGGACACGATGTTTCCGTTGTGATGCGAGCAAATAGAATATATTTGGTCGCCCTTGCTCTCTTGCACGGATCCCAGGATGGAAACCGCACTCAAGCCACCAGAGGAGCGAACGGAAAGGCCGGAGGCATGAAATCGTACACGTGAGAGGCGGCCAAATGGAGGCGGGCAGAGAGCCCGAGGATGCGGTCTCGTGGGACATCAATGTACAACCTGTATGCGTCACTGCGCCACCTGCCCAGAAGCTGGATCTCGTGGTCAGCATAGCCTACGGCTGCTGCGGCTGAAGCTGCGCCTCTGCGGAAGCTATGACCAGAAAACTTTGATGGGTCGAAGCCGCAGGAAGTCAGGCATTGTTTCAATCTTGCAATAAAGATGTCCCGAGAGAGGGGCGAGCCGTCAGGGTTCGAGAAGAGTGGTGCATCGAGCGGTTTAGGGTCAGTGGAGAAGAGGTGGTGCAACGCAGATACAGCACACGTTACTGTGCCTCCTGGTGCTTTAGCGATGAGTATAGAGACGCCTTTGCAAAATGGATCTGTTTTTTGAGGCAGGAAGATCGAGCCTTACATGGGTGGGCATCTCGAAAGAGGGGATGAATGTGACCGAGCCCCGGGTTAGATGTGTAGCTGGGCTGAACTTTTCGCCTCGCCCGAGGGTAAACTCTCCGCAACGGAGAAAACCTGCCCAAGCAGTTTTGCAAGCAGCATCCATCGAGGCTTCGAATGCTGTGGACAGATCCTGAGGTGCTGCTACTAGTTTTTGGAGAATGTCGAGTGTGATAGGCTGCTTTGGGTTGCGTTCACGTTCTCCATGATAGCGCTTGATTCCACGTATAACCTGGCGGACTGTCTCGGATTCGCATGCATCAAATGGCAGGCCTTCATCGACGTGAAGGGAACGAACTGCGGAGAGATAACCTTTGATAGTTCTGGGCTGCAAAGCTCGGTCGCCAAGGGTGCAAACCCACTCGACAATTGCTCGATCCGTGGCTGGGAGGTAGCGTCCAGGCTCGCTGAGGATTCCAGGGTTGAGGCGGCAGAAATCAATGTAGGACCTCTGGCCTGTAGAGTAGGTCTTCCGAGTACTGGCGGCGAGTCCATGCCACAGGTAGAAGGCTGCTCGAGGTGAGAGGTTAGAATGCGCTTCATACCAATAAGCTGGGATCTCCGAGATGAGGGCTTGGGGGGAAGATGGGAAGCGAGCTGGAATAGTCTGTTGTACTGAAAACGAGAGGCAGTGTCAGCGAGCATGTTCTCCTCTGTGGGTATCCACACAGATGAAAAAGAGAATTTGAGACAAGCTGCAAGCATTACAATGGTCCTTAAGACCTGCATGCTATGTACTGAGTCCGCTGTACCCGAGTTTAGCCAAGAGACAACTGCTGAGTTATCACAGAAAAATTTGACATGATGACCTGTCCATGACTCTCCCCAGCAAAGGATCGCGTGAAGCACCGCAAAGATTTCTTTAAACTGTATATCACGAGCACGAAAACGACGGGGCGTTCGGGCTGAGAACCAATGATGCGAAATGACTCCACCCAGGCCTTTACGTCCGCTGGCATCGGTATAGACAGACACAGAAGGTTGTGATGGGGCTATCAACATGACACCATTCCATGACGAGCTGTACATGCGCCACCAGCGGATGTCAGAAGCCGCAGACTTCGGAATGTAGCGTACAGCAAACTCTGATTTGAATGAGCGGGAGAAGTCGAAGAGTCGGCGAAGGAATGATCGTGAATGAGGAATAACTTGGGAAGCAAACTGCAGGAAGCCTATAAGCTCCTGCAGCTGGCGGAGGGAACACTTTCGCTGAGTGGACCAAGTGCCCAACAGTTCTCGCAGATATGCAAGCTTGTCAGTAGGAAGACGTGCCTCCATTGTGACAGAGTCCAGTTCTAGCCCTAGGAACTCAAGTGTAGTGGTTGGCCAGACTGTCTTGGAGTCTTGGAAGGAGAGACCAAGCTCCTTCCCAAGACCTGAGACCCATTCCACGGCTGCGTTAGGCAGTGAGGGAGAAGTAGAGCCATGGAATAGAAGGAGAAAGTCATCAAGATAATGGCGAAGCGACGCTGGGATGTGACGTTGGATTATCCAATGCAGAGCCTCAGCAAAGAGGTTAAATATATAGGGTGCTGACTTAAGCCCAAATGCCAGCACGATGAGGTAATATAGCCTCGAGCCCCATCGAAAACCAAGAAGATGCCAGTCTTTGGCTCGCACGGGGATATGACGAAAAGCGTCTTTAAGGTCGAGTTTTGCCATTAGTGTGCCTTGTCCAAGCTGTCTCAGATCCTCGAGAGCACGTGAGAACATGTCGTAGGTGATGTGTCCTTCATTATCCGGGATACTGTCGTTTACAGAAGTATGGTCTGGCCACGAAAGATGATTAATCAGGCGAAGCTTTCCTGGCTTCCGTTTGCGGGTTACTGAACCCAATGGTGAGCAGCGAAAGTTGGAAAAAGGTGGAGAAGTAAAGGGACCAATGGCATGGGACTGCTCGACCAGAGAACACACAGAATCTTCAATAAATTTGTGATTCTCGACCGCTGATTTGAGGTTCCTGCATGTCTGAGAGTAGTCCTCGCCAATAAAACCAATATTTGCACCAAACTGGATTATATTAAGAATAGTGGCTACAAATCTAGAATCAGGGTAGTCATGGAGATAGTGATGCCATGCATCGACTGCCAGAGGCGATGACACGGGGTTTCGGGGCAAAGAGAGTAATGGAGGGGAGTTACAGCGGGGATCAGTGTTAGGACGCGGTGGTGGTGGCGGACCAGGGGGGAAAAGGTGAGAGTTGGGAAGATTTGGAGTGAATTCAGGAGTGGATGTCCGAGAAGAAGAAGCCAAAACCGGATAAAGAACCTGCGCAGAGGGCTGCAAAAGCGCCCGTGCGTGTCTTCAGGTCTTCTTACACTCTTTTTCAGGGTGGTCCTTGCTACCACACTTCCGGCATTTGTGAACACGTCCGTCAGGGCAGGGAGATGTGGTGCATGTCCCTTTGTTGTAAGCAAAGCAAGTCTCAGTACTGACATCTCGATCTCGCTTTGCAGAGGTTTTGCGAGCTGCTGTTGGTGCGCGTGCATTACCCAAGCAGAACTCTGTCATGAGAAGATCATCTGGCTTTGCCCAGCCTGTGTATGAGCCTACTAGCATCTCCTGTCGGCGGCTCAGGTGGAAATGAATGTGATATTGAAGCACAGCTGGCCATTCATACTTCTGGTTGAGCGTTACAAGATGCGAAATGTATCTAGCAGCGCCATGTCCAATGATGAACGTTGCATGCGCATCGCCAGAGGAGGCTGCAAACGCCTGTAATACTGAGAAATATGTCGAGAGGGGTACGAGGAGAGCATGC
>QLOM01003245.1:0-12054 GCA_003313785.1 Termitomyces sp. MG148 | reverse complement strand
AATGGCTGGAAAAGCGGGGGTGGGGGCGTGAGAACGACTGTACAACATCCCGGAGAAGTCTGACGACTGCAAGGAAGCATCCTGGAGAACTCTGGGATGACCAGAAAGGGAAATGGCTGGAAAAGGAAGCCCGGGGGGTCCCGGAGATCTCTGGGATGGCCGGAAAAGGAAGTCCCCTGACAAAGGCCATGCGGGCGCTATGCTTGGGATGCCCCTCTGGTGCAAAATCTATATGCACCAACAAGTGGGGGCTGCAGGACGGACTTCTTACCTTCCAGGGGGCGCATTGTCAAATAGCACCACGACTCCCGCATTGCCAGACACCCTGGCTGCTAGAAGACACTGGAGCTGGTCTCCTGGAACTATTGGTGGCCGCAGATGTCATGCTACATTGGCACATACACTAGCACTTGCAACCTCTGCCTCTGGACAAAGCCCCATCAATGCCTGCCAACCGGCCAACTGCACTCCCTTCCTACACTAGCCACACATTGGAGCATGGCCTCTGTCAACTTCATCATGGAACTCCTAGACGCACACGGATACAATGCTGTCATGGTCATTGTGGATCTCTACAGTAAGCAGGCGCACTTCATTCCAATGCACACAACCTGCTCCGCAATGGGTACCGCCAACCTATACAAGAAGAACATCTGGAAGCTCTATGGCCTTTCCAACGCCTACGTCTCTGACTGGGGCCCACAGTTCATGGCAGACTTTACCTAGGAGCTCTACTGTCTCCTGCACGTTAAGCTCCACACGTCCACCACCTATCATCCACAGTCCAACGGGCAGACCAAGTGTGTTAACCAGGAGCTAGAACAGTACCTCTGGCTGTTCTGCAACAAATGTCAGGACAACTGGAACAAGCTCCTCTCCGAGGCAGAATTCCAGTACAACAACCACATCCACGCGTTCATGCAGGTCTCCCCATTCTTTCTCAACACTGGCCAACACCCCTGGATGGGCTTCAAACCATGCACAACCTTTGTTGATCGCATGCAGAAGGCACAGGAAGAGGCAAAGGCCACGCTGACCAAGGCAAAGGATGACATGGCCTGGTACTACAATTGAGGATGGACTCTGGCTCCCCAGTACAAGCCCGGAGACTGCGTCTACTTAGACGCCTCCAACATTGCAACCACTCAACCATTGCAGAAGCTCTCACACCGACAGCTGGGCTCGTACATGGTTGAGCAACAGGTCGGACCCCTCGCATATCAACTCCAGCTGCCTGTCGGAATGCATCGGCTGCACCCAGTCTTCAACATGGTCAAGCTCTTGCCCACCCCAGACAATCCCATCCCCAGCCAACAAGCTCCTTCCCTGCTGCCTTCTATCCTTGCTGATGACAGAATAGAGTACAAAGTGGAAAAGATCCTGGACAGCTGTCTATTCTGGCACAAACTACAGTACAAAGTCAAGTGGAAGGGCTACGGTATCAAAGACAACTCCTGGGAACCTGCTGAAAGTGTTTACATGCCCGCCCTTGTCCAGGACTTCCACCACAATCACCCCACGGCACCCTGAGTCATCCACGGCCTCTACTTTATTTTCCTGACTGACCATGCTATTTGTGATCTGTTCTACTCGGTATGTTGAGATGCCGCACTCTAGAGGAGGGTGATGTCAGGGGACTTCCATTTCTGAAACTCTCTTTTTTGGCTCCCCAGAGTTCTCTGGGGATTTCTAGAGATCTCCAGGATGCTCCTGCACCTTCTAGGAAGTACTGTAGTACTGTACAGTCATTTCCATGCCTCTGCCACTCACACTGATGCGCCGTGCCATGGCAGAGAGATCCTTAGACTTGTTCTCTTCAGATTTCTCTCTGCCAGGTGATTAGTTGTATTTCCTGTCATTGGATTTCCCTCTGCCAGTTTTGTGACTTAGCTGCAACCTCCGGGTCACCCTTACAGCCTTCCACTCATCTCCCCCCTAAATGTGCACATTGTTGTAGCCCCAGCAGATGTCCAACTTAGTGAAGTAGTGTGCACCTTAGAGGTTGTTGATCAGTTCCAAGATGAGAAGAAGTTCTTGACAGTCATTGCATTGAGTACACAATAGTCCTGGACCAACTGGAAGGAGCTATCCTTCTGCTTAATGAAAAACACCGAGGAGGCCATCAGGAACTTCGAGGGGCAGATTTGTCTGGACTCCAGATTCTCCTAAAGGAACGTGTTGAGTTTATCCTGCTCCTTGGGTGTGAGTGGATAAACCTTGCAGTTGGCTGGCTTCAAATCCAGCAGAATCTTGATAGCATGGTCCCACTGCTTGCATTTCAGGAGGAAGTCAAACGAGGCCTTGGAGAAAATGTCCTCAAAGTTGTGCAGGTGGTTGGAGACCGTATCCTAGAAGGCCCTGGGAGGGGTGTTTGCCATGAAGGCTTGAGCCAGTCGCTGAAAAGTAGTCTGGCTGGCCTGGATATCCTCCATGACCAGCGGGGGTCACAGCGTAGTGGCGTAGATGCGGTCTCTTACCTCAATGGCTTTGTCTGGAAGCTCTGGGTCCAGTGCAGGCAGAAACTTCCCCTTGCATCCTTCTTCCTGGCCAAGGTCCTCTCTGCTATGTCTGTTGTCCTTGTAAAGGGCCTCTCTATGAGGGAATGCCAGAGGTGGAGGGTCCAGTAAGTTGAGATTCACAAACAGGAAGTACTCCACCTGACATGCCTAGAGAGCTGTGTGTTCCCACATTGCGATGCGCCGCTCCTTCTTCACTTTGTCCATGCAGGTGGCATAACATTGGGGCCACCAACTCATGCTGATTTTTCCTGAAGCCCAGTCAATCTACGGATTGTGCTTCCAGAGCCAGGAAAATCCTGAATCCATCTCCTGTTTGCTGATGCTTGTAACCGCAAAGGTAGTGCAGGATGAGGTCTACCATGGACTTGATGGATCTTGCTTTGTTACAAGTGCCGTTGACATTGTACACCAGGATGGAAGATAGGAGGGGTTGAATCATGAGCTGGTGCCGCTCCACGTAGCTAGCATTCATGAAGAGTCTGGTCGCTCTGGAGTCCAGGAGGGCGACTACGCTCTAGGTTTGCTGCATGTTGGTGGTTTTGATCTTCACGTTCATCTGGAGCAAGTTTGGCAATGGAGTAGACGCTATAACGTAGCAGCAGGGAAGGCGGCATTTCCAGGCAGGAGTGCGTGCCCAGGGAGAGGTAAAGGAGGTCTTGGGAGAGCCCTTGAGTATGTCAGGGGTAGTGCTTACAGTTGGAGGGACTGGGTCGTCGACAGAAGTTGTATTGATTTCTTCTACCAACAAACATGCAAACCAGTTAGCACTAGGCAACGGGGGCATACATTTCACCTGTCACATCTCTAAAACTCCTCCTGTGACTCCTCCAACTCTCTTGCAATGAGAGGGGCCTCATGCATGCTTTCTGGGGCAGGAGCGTCCAGAGAAGGGATACCGGCTATGTTGTGGGCCGCCAGGAGTTGCAGGAGCAGCTCCTCTTGCTCCTCCAGGAACAGATATTGGACTTTGAGGCCCCAGAGGCAGTGGTGGGTGAAGTGGCCCAGTGTGCCGCAGCATCAGCACAAGAGCAGGAGAGTGAAAGAAGTGTGCATTGCTGAGAAGTGTCCACGTCCATTGGAGCCCCTGGAGGTAGCTTTGGGAGTACTGAAGGCATTGCTGGCAGCACTACCAGGAGCAGAATGGTTGGTTGACAAGGGAGCGGAATGGGGAAGCGCAAGGAGGAGGTGGGGGTCACGGCCTTGTGGAGGTCTTGCTTGAGCTCCATGAGCTGCCACTGCTCCTGAGCCACTCAATGCCACAACAGGACCTGATTGTCTGCCAGGCATCCTTCCACAAAGTTGTTGATGCGCTCCATCAAGACTGGATGGAGCCCTTCTTGAAAGGTAAGGCACAGCTGCAGACTGTTGGGGTACTTGGTCTGCTTTACCAGCATGCAGAATGAGTCAATGTATTTGTCCAGGGATCATTTCTCTTGGCCATACTGATTCCTGTCTTGCAGGACCAACGTGGCAGTTTTGGCTGGGTTCCAGGGAAAGAACTCGTCCTGGAACTCCTGTTTGAACTCAGCCCAGTCCGCAAAGCTTCCAACACCACCAGGGTATTGGAAAACCCTCATTGCATAAGTGGCTGCCCATCCCAACTTCATATATGATAGGACCCACATGATCTTCAGCTTGTTGGAAACAAAGTCGTTGCTGCAGAGTTGGATGTTGGTGATGCAGGATTGGAGGAAACGTTTCCTAAATGCGTGGTCACCATTGTACACATTGGGAATTGCTAGGTATTGTCAGGGTCTGCTGACTTGGGGGCTTGCTGTAGAGCAATGAACCCACTAGTCAAAGGGGCTCGGAGAGCGGAATGGGGTTTGGAGGGCTTTGGTAGGAAAGCCCAAAGGTACTCCGAAGTAGTCCAATGGTAATAGGAGCTCGGCCGGAGTAAATACGGAGGTCGGGCGCTGGCGATATAAGTTAGAGGGCTTAGATCGGACGATTGGTAGAAAGTAGAACAAGTTTATTGAGAGAGAGAAGGAGTAGAGAAAAACAGAGATAGAAAAAGAGTAGAGTGGAATACTAGTAATATCAAGACTAAGGACCAACTATGGGGCCAGAGCCTTGCATACTCAGAGATAGCCGGGGCGTGTGGGGTGCGCCCTGAGATCCATTTTGGAGTGGCAGGGGGTGCACAGGAGGTTGGAGTGGGAGAGATGGCCCGACGAGAGGTGAAGAAGAGCACCACTAATGCATGATGCATCCCAAGTAGCATGTTGTGTGACCGGGGGTCTGTAGGGCTCCAGGGTGTGATGGGAGTGAGATTTGGCAAGGACAGTGGCCCTGGGACAGGGAGTGAGCATGAAATGAATGGGTCATGACATCACCCTCCTGCTAGCACTGAGCTCTCGAGGCACATGGAGTTGCTCTGGATTTAGGGGTGGGTGTGGGAGTAGAAGCTGATGGCCTGTCAACCAAGTTGAACTTGTTGATTTTTTGTTTTTTTATTTTTGTGTCTTCCTCAAATCTTCCTGGAACTCGACGTGCCATGTCTTCTCCTGCTCAGCAAACACCCACTGGCCCCACGCCTGCTCCCTCAGCTCCCTGACAAACCCGTACCGCGGTTATGAGTGTCCCCCGCCGGCCCCTTCCCTCCTTGCCGCCCTGTGTGGTGCAAGTCGCCATGCGCTCTGCCCTGGTTGCGCCTGCGATCTTGTTCTCCTTGTTCGGTGCTCCCTTTCCCATCAATAGTCCATCCCTTGCTGATGTGCGGGCAGCCGTGGATCGAATTCCCTTGCAACTTCTCTTGCCCTCCTGGGCCTGGTGCCAGGTGAACACGCCCGTATGCCTCTCCATCTCCCTCCCATAAATTTCTCTGACTTCCCCCTCCCAGTGTGATTTTTGTGCATGCGCTGGCCAGGCGTGCCGTTTCCCTGCCTCTGAGTTGCGGTCCCGACAAGGAGGGGCTACCTGTGATGCATGTCAGCGCCGGCACTCACGCTGTTTGTTCTGGCTTTTGTGGATGGCTTCCTGGGTGTCACGCAGTGAGGGGTAAGCGGTGGGTCAAGTGTATTTGTTGCTGGGAGGGCGTGAGGGGGTGAATAAGGTGCAACGGGTAGATTCCCTGGAGTTGGAGGACAAGGCAGGAGCGTGGCCAAGTTGGGAAGGGATAGGGGGGGGGAGAAGTTATTGACCTGACAGTCGGGGAAGCGGCGGTGGAGGAGGTTATGGCAGCTGTGGGGTCAATGGGAGTGGGGGAGGCTACGGATGAGGGGCAGGAGGTGGTGGAGGCAGGGCCATTGTCCGTGGTGTGGGAAAAGCAACGGGCGACAGTGGAGGACGCGGAGGAAGACGAGGGAGAGGACAAGGGAGAGGGGCGCCCCCACAAGCGGCCTCGGGTGAGCGCGCCCTCCAAATCCTGCAGCAATCCCCTGCTCTTTTTGCAGGTCTTCTCTCCCTGTACAGGCCAACCCAATAAATTGACCTCCCTGCAACTGCGCAACACCAAGCTAGAGGCAAGGTTGACCCAGCAGGCCGATCAGTACTGCACTGCTCTGAGCCGTGCCCAGCGGGACCAGGAGGAAGTACACGACACATGGGAGGCCATGCTGCATGCCCGCGATGTGGTGAGGGAGATGGAGGAGGAGCTCACAGACCTGCGCCGATGGTTGGAGGGGGTGGACAGGCCTATCTGTCGTTATTTGATGGAGCACCACCCTGGCTGATTTCAGGAGGTGGTGGACCAAGGCGTACAGTGGGGCGAGGGGGAAGGGGTGGCTTTGGTGGGGGAGGTTCGGCGGGTTGAGCAGGGAGTTCAGGTGCGAGCGGTGGCAGAGTCGGTAGCGGAGCAGGGGCGGGAGGTGGCAGAGCAGGGGGTACAGGTGTGGGTGAGGGATATGACAGATTGTGGGGTGCAGGGGTGGTCGGGTATGGTGGATCGTGGGGTGCAGGTGAAAAAGGGAGGATCGGTTACTCACAAGGCAGGGGTCCAGGCGTTTGTCCAAGAGGTTGAAGAAGGGGATGGCGGAGAGGGAGAAGGGTTCAGGTGGGGTAACGAGGGGGTGGAGGGTTTCTGCCAGCGTCTGGGCCTCCCCCCCCTCAGTACCTTGGAGGGTTGGGCGCGCATGGAGGACGTTGAGCGCTAGCGGGCATGGGTCTTCCCCTGTCTCGTGGCGGCATGGGCAGCAGAATTGGGTAAGTCAGCCCTTTCTCTGTTACTCACCTCGCCAACCCTCCCTTAGCTTGGATCCAGCACCACCAGACCCTCCTGGACGGTTTCACCACTGCCCAAGGGTTCCTGCGCGATGGGCTGTGCCAGATACGGCCCGAGTTCCTCCTGCCACCAAAGGTCGAGGCCGCTTTGGGGGACATGGAGACTATTGAGGCTCTCCACTGGCAGGTCTCCTATTCCCAAGACTGACCGCTGGATTGCGTCGCGCAGAATACTGCGGAACCATTACTGGGCGCCATGGAGGCTCTACGTGAGGCATGGAAGGCGATGGTGGAGGATTTAGAGGCTCCGATGCCTGTGGAACCAGTGGAGGGGTCCATAGATGTGACCCGGGCTTGGCCGGACCAGTTGTTGGAGGTCGTGGACTTGCGGACGGGGCTGGTATCAGGGAAGCAGGAGTAGAGGAGGGTGGGTTGCGATTGTCGGGGAAGAGGGATGGAAAGAGGAAGCAGGGATTTGTCAGAGAGCTTTTTGAGTGTGGGGAAGTGTTTCGTCATATACTAATAGAGTAGGAAATAAAATGTATATAGGGGTGGTCATGCTTGTTTGGAAAGAGGCAGTGAAAGGTCCAAAGCGCTTCCGGAGCGCCATGAAGGTTGTTGAGGAGTTCCCAAGTGTCATTCTTGGAGCCGTACCCTACTCAGCGGACTAGGTAGCGGACTGTTCCTCGGTGCAGGCAGGAGTCCATTACCTTGTCCACCTCGTACTTGGGCTTGCCGTCGACTTCGACCAGGGGAGGGGGAACGCGCTGCCAAAAGGGGTCCGGGGGGTGCTGTTCAAGAAGTCGCATGTGGAAGACGAGGTGGAGGAATTGCATGCCGGGGAGGAGCATGAGTCTGTAGGCATGAGAGAGGACCTTCTTGGCGATCTTGAAGGGACCCAACCGCTTGTGATCAAGTTTGAGCAAGGGGCGGCGAGTTTTGATGTTCCTTCAATCCAGCCAAACCAAAGATCCTATAGGCCAATCCAGAGTTGGGAGTCGTTTTGTGTCTGCGTGTTGGCTGTATGCTTGGTTTGCGACTTTGATCTCTTTTTAGAGGAACTCCTGCAGAGCCCAGAGGTTGTAGGCTGCTTCGTGGGCGGCGTGGGAGGGGATATTGTGCAGGGAAATGATGAGGCAGGGGTAATATCCCTTGTTGGCAAAGAAGGGGGATACTCCGGTGGCGGAGTGGGGGGTGTTGTTGTAGGTGAACTTGGCGATGGGGAGCTTGGCGCACCAGTCATTCTGGAAATATTTACATAGATGTGAAGGTACTGTTCTAGAGTCTGGTTGACGCGCTCAGTCTGTCCGTTGGTCTCTGGGTGGTAAGCTGTGGACAGGTTCATCTGAATGTTGAGCGCCTGGCATAGGGATTGCCAGAATTTGGACACAAACAGGGACCCCCGATCGGACACGATGTTGTCAGGGAGTCCATGCTTAGAGAATACGTGCTCAACAAACAGCTTGGCAAAGTCCGGCGCCATGTCAGTGGTGCAACAGGGGATAAATATGGCTTGTTTAGTAAGCCTGCACACTACAACGAGGATGGTGTTGTACCCATTGGACTCCGGCAAGTCGACTATGTGGTCCATAGAGATGGAGGACTACAGTTGTCGGCCTACAGGGAGCAGTTTCAGGAGTCCAAATGGGCAGTGGCGCGGGATCTTGGCTTGGAGACAGGGTTCACAAGACCGGACATAGTGAGTAATGTCCCTCTTCAGGCCTGGCCAGAAGTATGTACGCATGATGAGTTGCGTAGTCTTCCATATTCCAGGATGTCCTCTTAACTTGTGATCATGGTGTTGGCAAAGGACATCCAAGCGGAGGTTCTGGTAGTTGGGGACGTACACTAGGCCATTGCAAAGAAGGAGCTTACTGTCCAGGGATAGGAAAAAGGGCGCAGGGCCCTGAGGCTCGTCTGCGGGGATAGGGGTGAGGCCGGTGGGATTTTTTGGGAGGGAAAACTTTTGTGACGGGGTATCTGCAGCGCTTGGGGTTCTGTGGCCCTTGAAGTATTTGTCTGGGGGCAAGTCGTGGATCTGACCAAGGAGTTCCTCATCGTCTAGGAGCAGTACGGCTTGCAGCTGCTCTAGCGGAATGATAACTCTCTTGTTAAAGGTATTCCACTCAACATTGAAGGACTTCTTTGGGTATACATCTGACCTCTGTGTTAGTGCGTCAGGCTTTGCCCCCAGCAGCCCAGGGCGGTAGTGGATGATGAAGTCATACTCTGAAAGGAGTTTTGACCACCTAGCCTGTCGCTGATTGAGGTCTTTAGTGGTGGTGAAGTACTGGAGGTTGTTATGGTTGGAGTATACACAGATCCGGTGTCTCGCGCCCTCGAGGTACGCATGCCACTGCTTGAACGCTTCTATGATGGCAAGGAGCTCTTTGTCATAGATGTCGTAGTTTAGCTCTGCGGCTATCATGGAGCAAGCATAGAAAGCCACGGGGCAAAGCTCCTTGCCATTGGGGTCCTGTTGCAATAGGATCCTGGCGATAGCGTAGTCAGAGGCATCGCATTTGAGGACCACTGGTAGGGAGGAGTCATAGTAGTACAGAATGGGAGCGGATGTGAACGCCTTCTTGAGAAGGTCAAAGACATCCTGACATCCCAAATCCCAACTCCAAGGAGCATCCTTTTGGGTCAGGCTGGTTAGGCGTTTAGTGATGCCTGACTAGTTATCAATGAACCGCTGGTAGAAGTTTGCAAACCCCAGAAAGGCTTGAAGCTCCTTGAGATTCCAAGGGCAAGGCCAGTTGAGAATAGCTTCGACCTTTGTTGGATCTATGCGGACACCCTCCGGGGACACAATGACGCCTAGGTACTCAACTTCCCTGGTGTGGAAAGAGCACTTCTCTGGTTTTGCATGGAGGTTATGCTCCCAGAGACGTTCTAGGACCTGTTGCACGTGCCCACAGTGTTCCTCAAGAGAATTAGAGTAGATCAGGATATCGTCCAGGTACACAATCATGAAGACATTGCTCATGTCATGGAAGATGTTGTTCATGAAGTATTGGAAGGTGGCGGGGGCATTGGTTATTTCGAAGAGCATGACAAGGTACTCAAAAAGCCCATAACGTGTATGGAAAGCCATCTTCTACTCGTGTCCCGGGGCAATACGGACATTGTTGTATCCTGACCTAAGATTGATTTTTGTATAGACCTTTGCGCTTCTGAGGTGGTCGACTAAATCCCCGATGAGTGGGATGGGGTACCGGTTCTTTTCGGTGATTTTGTTTAATCCCCGGTAGTCGATGCAAAGCCTCAGAGAGCCATTCTTCTTTTTAATGAAAAGGACGGGGGCTCCAGTGGAGAAGGTGGAAGGTCTAATGAAGCCTTTCCTGAGCATGTTGTCGATGTGTTCTTTTAATGTGTGCAGCTCGACCTCTGACATGTTATAGATCTTCCTAAACGGTGGCAATGTGCCATTGTCCAGGTCGATCCGGTGGTTGTAGGAGCGGTCGAGGGGGAGCTCCTGGGCGCTGGTTTCTGAAAACACATTGGCAAATTTGTAATACTCAGAGGGAACGACTTCCTGGAGAATCTAATCTTCCAATTTTTTCTCCATAATAGGTACTTTGGCACGGAGGTGTTCTTCAAGGAGGAATGGAGTTATTTGGAGTTGGTAGGCTTGTACTCCTCTCTGAATGATCCGTGCAAACAGAGCAGCTCTGATGATCCTCACATCTAGGGGACCCCCTGGGGTGGGGAGTGGGGGGGTCTCCAGAGACTGTGGTTGGGGAGAGGATGATCTTGGACAGTGTCGCTCTTTGTACCTATTGCGAGGAATGTGGAGGGGGAAGGGAGAAAGGGAGGGGGGGTTATTGAAGTGATTGTCGGGTTTGGCTTTGGAAGGGGAGGGGGGAAGCTTGTTCTTGAGGTTGCGGCGGTCAGGATGAGTGTCAGTATTAACTTTGGAAGGGGGAAGGAGGAGTTTGAGTTTGTGGCGGTCGGGGTGAGTGTTGGTATTAACTTTAGAAGGGGGAAGGGGGAGTTTGGGTTCGGGTTTGCAGCGGTTGAGGTGAGTGTCAGGATTAGCTTTGGAAGGGGGGAAGGGAGGTCCTACCTGGGGGTTTTTGAGGTCTGTGGTCTTGAGGCAATTGTCGCTACCCTCTCCTTTTGAGTCTCCTTTGGCCTTGTCTTTGATGGTTGGGTTGTGTTGGGACCTCAGAGAGATGCTCGCTAAGTGCGTGTCCTCTGTACCAAACGTCATTGTCATGGTTCTCCAGTCCACGTCTGGGTTAGCGGCCCGGAGCCATGGAAGTCCCAGTATTATAGGAGTGGACCTGTGTAGTTGTGTGACTAGGAGATCCACAGGGAACAAGAGATTGTTTGTGAGTGTGACAACGTTAGTATGCTGGTGAGTAATTGGTCCCGAGGGGGTAGGTTGTCTGTCAAAGAGTTGGAGGTCAATAGGAGTATCCAGCAGTTTTTCCGAGAGTTCCAATTCCACGCTGATGAACGTTCCGGTGGCCCTGCTGTCGGAGTAGGTTTTTTGGGTTGACCAGAGCGTTACGTCGATGACAAAAGACTTTGCTGAATTGGAATGGAGTTTACTTGTGAAGACTGCGGAGGACTCAGAGAGGGGAAAGTGGAAAGGGATGGTATGTGGGAGGGGCCCAGGGCTCGCGTCTTGGCTGAGGCTCATGGATAGTGAGCGCCAGTCAATTTTTGGATTGGTAGAGCAGAGCCACAGGAGTCCGAGGACAAGTGAGGCCGACTAGTGGAGTTTTGTGATGAGCATCCTGAGCTCCTGTGTTGTGCTGTCTTCAAAGGTGAGGGGCACAACAGAATAATGGGTTATGCTTCCCGCGGAGGAGGTTTCTCTGTTGAAGAGGCAGAGTATGATGGGGTGAGGGAGGCAGATGAGCAGGAGCGAGGCTTGGTGAGCCCAGGATTTGTCCACAAAGTTGTCGGTTGCACTGCTGTCAACGAGCATGGGAGTGGGGGAAACAGGAAAGGAGGGAAAAGAGTGGTGTGGAGGAGAAAGGATTGAGAGGAGCGGGAGGTTAGGGCAGCAGTACGGGTGTCTGGAGCGAGAGCCAGTGCACGGAGTTGTATAACCAGGGCCGAGAAGACGTCGATGTTGATTCTGCAGCTTAGCATGTCTTTGGGGTCCGCTAAGTCGCAGTCTTGTTTCCCATGTACTGGAACTTGTACTTGTTGCCATTGATGACCCAGACAGCATGGCCAAGGGCACTGCGCTCAGGGCACTCCTGGACAAAGTGTTTGGGTTTGCCACAGAGCAGGCAGAGTCCTTTACTCCTCCTAAATTCCTTTGTCTCCTCTGGCACGGCTACCTAGGGACGACCCGTATTGCAAGCCTGATTTGCATTGAGGAATTCCTCCTCATCGGAGTCATTAGTTGGGT